>JAHBCN010013056.1:0-25235 GCA_019359885.1 Listronotus oregonensis
CCTTTAAAATAAACCCATTAAAAATTTGGTTATTTAATGTGTCAGGGGCGGTAGCCCCGAACAATAATTAATTTTTTTTAACCCCCGTAGATTAAGGTCAATTATTTTTATAGCTTTAATTTTAAAAAAAAAGAATTTGTTGTTAAACATAAAATCAACTGTTTCGAAAAAAATAAGGTTGGTGAAGTTTTTTACATTATGAGGGTGTTTTTTTAATTAAAGTCAAATTTAAGAAACAATTTTTGGGTTCATTTTAAGAAAAATTAATAAGTAATTAAAAAGTCTTACCTTTAAAGGTAAAATTTTTAAAAAATAATTTATTTTTAATAATATCACTTTTAGAATTCAAAAAATTTGGCCTACTAAAAATGCCCTCAAATTTTTAGTTCAATTTTTTTTTTATTTCCACCAGTTGAAACGAATTTGCCACCTTTTTTGGGAAATTGATGGCCCACTGATTTCTTTAAAAATTTAAAAAATTATTTTTGAAACCCAATCATTTCAAAACAAAGTTAAAATTGATTTTTTATCAGATACGGTTTTCGCTTAAAAATAAAAAAGAAGACATAACAATATCGGAAATTAATAGAAAGAAATATCTAAATTTAATTTTTTCTAGTGAAAACAGTCGGGACAAAAAAAGAGTTATTGATCTCTTTTTTTTAGACCGACGGACGGTTTTCATCTGAAAAATAAATTAATATTTCTCTGCCGGGAGATTCTTTACCAATATTATTATGACATGCAGAAAAATTTTTTATTTTCTTAAGGAAAAACGTTCGATTAAAAAAAATCCAGTTATCAACTTCAAGAAATAATTATGGAATTTATAAATATCTTTTATTTTGGGAAAAAAATCAGTTACCATCAATGTCTGCCCAAATAGGCAGGTCAAATTCGTAAAACCCCACTGGAAAAAATTTAAAAAAATAATGTGGTACATAAAAATATTTCTTATCATAGAGTAATGCCAAATTTTATGAATATATCTAAGTGGTATTCAAATAATAACAAATATTTTTTTTAAAATTTTACCATTTATTCAAAAGTTAAGACGTTTAACATACGTTCAATAAAGATTTCTTCAAATCCCCTTAAATATTGACGTTCAATTAAAAATCACCCTGTAAAATGTAAAAACTTTACCAACCTAATATTTATTTATCGTTAACAGTTGATTTTATCGATCAATCCCAAACCAGTTTGGATAAAGCTATCCAAAAATAATATTTTGATTTTTATCATACGAGGGAAAAAAAACCCTATTATTTTCAGACCTAGCCTTTCCCGGCAAATAAAAAGCCAAAAATTAATGGGTTTATTTTTAAGAAGATTTTCTTTATTTTAAAATAAATTACCCGTTTTTTAAAAAAGTTATTAAAAAAAATTTAGAGGCGACTTATGTACCTGTATCTGTAGGGAAGGGCGTAGATAAAAAGTTTATGGAAACTTGTCCTTATTTTTGGTTTCTTTGGATTCTAAGGTTGTCCAAATTCTGGGACACCCTGTATATCAAAGGTTGATGAAGGAAATACTTATTATTTTCGTCTATTTAAAATAGTTAACCAAATTTTGAAAACTAAAAAAAGCGCACATTTTGGATAGAAAATCTTAAGAGGAGAGACAACAGTCCGTCAAATACTTTGATACAAAAAGCCACGATCGGCATTCGCTTGAACTTGAGAGTTGTTTTTTACATTTATTTAAAAAATTATAATTTGGATCTTTGCTTCTATTTTTTTCTTTTATCCTTTATGGTAAAAAAATATTGTCTTCAAAAGTTATAAAAATTTATAATTGACGTTTTCGCAGAGAACCAAACATTGCTGTGAACAAAAAAAATGTAAATAAGAAATAGTTCCTGGATTCTAATACAGCTTCGTTAAGTATATCGATTTCCTGCTTCGTCACTGATTGTTGATCATGAATGAAGTAAAAAATCTTGTGTCAAGTAAAATTTATAAAAGTTTAGTCCGTTTAATTGGTCAGAAAAGTGTTTTTAAGCTACAAACTTTATTAAAAAGATTAAAAGACAATAAAAACCGCTGGAACATTTAAAAAAGATTTAAGAGGGTTTTTAATAAAAGAAAAAATATTTTAATAATGTTAAAAAAACAATTTTGAATTTTGTTTAAAACCTCTAAAATGGTGACATAAAAGAAAAATAAAAAGTATATAACTTTAAGAAATATAAGAAGAGGAGTTCTTAGAGATATTTTTAAAGCAAAATTATTTAAATTTTTTTAAAAAAGTTATTATTTATGTTTGTTAATCAATTTTATGAATTTAATAAAATAAAACACTTTTATATATATTTTCAATTGAAACTTAAAACTTTTTTGAAATGCCAAAACAAGAAAGTTTACATTTTTGAAAGTAATTTTTTAATAAACTTTTCCACCTCAATTTTTATACATATCCTCTTCAAATTGCCCACTAATGATTTAAATGCATGTTTGGTTAAAAATTCAAGTAATGGTTTTTTTTTTAAAAATTTTTTTAAATTCTTTATTAAAAAACAAATAAAAAGTTTAATGATTTTTAGATAAAGTTAATATTTTGGAGATTGAATTTTGAGTTGAAAAGTTCGAAAATCTCAAATTTGGGTATTTTGACCCATGAAAATATGTATTAAAAAAAAAAAAAAAAATATATTTTTTTATTCTTTTTAAAAAATAAAATTTAATTGAGATTTGAAAAATTGTTTAAATTTTTTTTTTGTTTATGACGCCTTACAAGTAAAAAAAAGCCCAATAATTTTGTAAAATTGATTTGGAAAAAACTTACAAAAAAAAAATTGTAGAAGAAATCATTAATAACATTGCTATTTTTTAAAAATTTTGATAAAGTTACTGTTTTTAAGATAAAGGATAAATAATGACTGGACACGAGGAGCCTTTGAATATCTAAAGTGATATTACAGTTATTAATAATAAATTTTTTATTTTAGAAATTTTACCACCCTGTATCTCAAAAGTTAAGACGTTTAAGATATACGTTCATATGAAGATTTTTTCTTAAAATGAACCCAAAAATTGTCTTCTTAAATATTGACGTTTAATTAAAAAACACCCTCGATAATGTAAAAAACTTCACCAACCATAATATTTTATTTCTCGTAAACAGTTGATTTTATCGATGACAATCAGGAATATCTTTTTTTAGTTAAGGGTTAAAGCTATCCAAAAATAATATTATTGAGCCTTAATCATACGGGGTGTTAAAAAAATTGCCATTATTGTGTCAGAGCTAGCCGCCCCTGACACATTAAATAAGCCAAATATGATTTAATGGGTTTATTTTAAAAAGACTTATCACGTAACCTTCATCAAAAAAATATTAAATTACGCCCAGTATTTTAAAAGTTATTAAAAAAACGATTTCCAGGAGCGTCCGTTATGTACCCGTATCTCCGTAGGGAAAGGTCGAAGGAAAAAAGTTTATGAGAACTTGTCATAATATTTTTAAGTCTTCTATTGGGTTCCAAGATATTGACCACATATTCTGGGACACCTTGTATATATTAGGTTGCTATTAACTGCTGAATGACACCATAAATTTTAAAGAATGTATCTTTGTTTTAGAGCAAATAAGGCATTTTGTCTGTGCTCTTGACAACTGTAAATCTTAAAAATATTTTACTTAATTTATGTTTCGATAGGTAACAATGGTAGGATATATAGAAACGTAGAACATTGCCAGTTTACATAAAAAGCACGACAGTAACTAGCCCTAAAATAGTATTGGCAGTTTAATATAAATAAATTCAGATAAAAAATTAAACAGTACCTAAATCAAGCGAATTAAAAATAAAAGCATTTTGAGCGAAGTGTTGTGACTTTTAATAGTATAATAGAAGAACAATCATTACTTCTTATCGTATTTAATTTGTATATTAAGTTTAATTTGGTGCGATCTTTTATTTATTAAGTTGCCAGCAAGTCCTAGCAATGCAACAGTATTCCCTACATTAAATTGTAGTAACCTGATACTAAAAAAGGCAAATAGTCCTAGTCTAAAAATACTACAAGGTTTCTGAACGTTGCGCTGTCATACCGTTGCCGCTGGTAAAATTGTCTTGATCTAAGGACATAAAAACATTCGGAACAAAAAAAACACGTATTTTTCTGATTGTTACAGATAAAATATTATTTGGTAATTAATTGTTGGCAAGTAATTGGATAACAAATAATAATTATAATAAACATACTTTATTCTTAATTTAAATACAAAAAAAATCCTATCGAACTCATTGTTAAAAACGTTTTATTTGTCTGTAAATTTTATATATTTTATAACTTTACCCCACATATAATGTTGTACAGAAGGTATTTTACGGTGGAGGTCAGTCGTGTTTGAAGTTTATATTTTATTAAATTTGACAGTTCACAAAGGCTTATGTAAAGCCTACGTGCTAGGTACAGTAAATAAATATTTTTGAATATTTAACCCATTTTTCCCAGTTCCGTCAACGTTATCCAAGTATCGAAACTTGCAGATATTGCAGTTTTACGACAACTTTTAGACAACGCGGTAGTGCCACCATGGACGTAATACAAATAACCACTGCCTCTGAACTACTCCCATTAAGGTCTGGGTAATGTTAACCGTTTACCGCGGATTCCAAACCACACCCAACGAAACATAGTGTTCCTGGTTGTAACCCATTCAATTACTAACTGTGTCCAGCGTTGCTTAGCTTCGCTGATCCCACGGAACCGGTGTTTCAACGCGGTATAGCATGTTAAGATTTATGGATTTTCTGAAGTCATATTCTAAAATATTGGTTTTCCTCGGTTGCTCGTGGTTATACCGAAGTCCTCTAACAATTGTGATATTTTATATAAAACACTTAATTTTTTGCTGCATTTTTTGGTTTGTTTTTAAATTTTATATTTAGTTTAACCTATTATATCATAGCAATACAACTGCCAGCTTTTCGTGTTCTTAAATTGTGATGTAAATAAAATGAAATTTAAACATATATAATTACTAAATCTTATATGGGGAAGGGGGCAAAAGTGCAATTGCTTTACAGATGTATTTTGCTAGATATCCAGAAAGAAGGCATACATACTTTTAAAAGACTAGATGTAAACACATTGGCCTATGGATCGTTTAAAAAATAGCAAAAAATTATAAGTAAATGATAAAAATTAAATAATACAAAATTATACTATAATTAAAAAATAAATTAATATTAAAATTTTTTACAAGAAGTGCAAAATTTACATAATATACTCAGATTTTTATGGTTTTGTTTTTTCATAAATTTGTCTTTTTTCACAAATAACTTTTCTTTTAGTATAAAGTATAATAACAAATAGTAGAATAATTCACAAAGTGTTCTATTAAAAAAAAACAACTTGACATTATATCTACTATTATTAAATTCTACTCAATCCATTGAAAAGGCGCCACCGTTTACATATACCCAGAAATAAATACTAATTACTAACTAGTCCAAGTGATGTACAATAATGGCTTTCCATCACTTTATGGTTTTGGCAATGGTTTTCACTCTGTTATATATTATTTTGTGGTTGGCAATAGTTCCAGCCTATTATACAATATTTTACTTCTGTAACTGCAATATCATATTGTTGTTTAAAAATTAATTTTTAAAATATCTTAGAATAAACTATTAATAGACTAGATTATATTTTTGTGTGCCTAATATGTAATCTTAACTATATATTATTCCGTATTTTATAAAAGGTTTCATATCAAAACTCGTTGGACAAGCTGAGGTCCATTATTTATGCTCTAAAACGGTCGCCCACTTACCTTGAGTAGTGGAGCATCGGAAGTCTATCTTGTTTTTAATAATGAAGTTTTCTTTGTGCGTATAATATGATGTTTCCATTAAAATCGTAAGATTTTTCCATTAAAATATTTTTGAGACATAATTAGGTTAACAAACCTATAATATAACTCATCTGGGACATTTTTATTCACTATATTTTACTTTCTAAAAAATGTATTTATCTGGCTGTTACTTGATGAGACTTTATAATCACAACATATAATAAAACACTTTTGATTTATATATTCCTATCGCAGGACGATAATATTACCAATTTGCTTAAGTATAAAAGAATCAAAGATCCCTAAAATATAATTAAATTTAACCATACAAACACACAGCAGCTTACCCGATTTGCTTTTGAAAATTTGTGGTAAAAAGTAATTTAGCTTTTCGTTAATACTATAATTTATATTTTAAAATATATGATGTATTTAATTATTAACAAAGTTAGTACATAGAATCAACTACTATTTATAAAAAATGTAATATAAATCATATTATCTTTAAAGATTGTATGTAAAAAGCAGGATGGACGCATGACATTGCACAAAAATAATTGCGCATAGCTTTTATCATTTTTAGCTTTAAGCTTTTTTTAACCTATACTGTTTGTTTTCATAGGAAGAAAGCTTGGACATTATGGGACAGTACAAACCCGAAATATTTTGCTAAAGGTAAAATACTACATCATTTTTGTTATGTTTTTCCACATCAGAATCACATTCCCATTTCCATGATCATGCTTTATGCTGCATAATATTAAAAAAGATACATTTTTCACCAAATAATCAGAAAATTAAGTACTGTAATAATTTTGTTAATTAATATTTAATTTATACGTTTTTTAATTTAACCTCGTAGTGTTAAAAGTTGAAAAATTAATCTTCAACTATTCTAACTTGAAAAGTGAAGAGGATATTTAATATATTTTCGTTTCTCTTTTAGGTACAAATCACGGTTGGTAGAGCCAAAAGGGAACCATGTGCAAAATGTGGCCTTCCAGTATTTATAGCCGAACGCCTTAATGTAGGAAAACTTCTATATCACCGAACATGTTTTCGTTGTGCCCGATGCAATTCTCAGCTTACCCTGGCAAATTATTACGAAGCGGAGAATAGTGAATTCTGTTGCGAAATCTGTCCTGATGAAGAAAAATTATCTCCAAAAACTATCATCAGAACATTCTGTACTAATGCGATCAATGAGCGACGAAGAAAATCTGCAAGCTTACATACCTATTCAGAAGCACCTGATGCTTATAGCACCCATTTTGAAACCGCCTTAGAATATCCCTTAGATGGGAGTTAAAAGAAATTTTACACTTACAGAAGCAGAAAGCATAGAGTTTACCAAGGCAAGATCACACTTCTTCAACAGCCAGATTGAAGATTCAAGCCATTCCAGTAGTGAAGAGATACCACCCGACCTTCCTCAAAATAAACCACCCCTTTAGTAAATAGTAACACGGGCAATATAGAGACAGACTTTAAAATAGTTAAACGTGATAGTAGTTTTCCTAGTGATATAAAAGACACCAATTTAGTTAGTGATAGTGTTAGTGAACAGACGAACAATCACTTTGTTACCAAAGATAATGCGTCCAGCACTAGCGGTATTAGCGTTAAAGCCAGGATGAAGTTATTTGAAAATAATAAGGATAATAAGTCTGATGTAAATAGTAATTTCAGTAGTAAACAAGTGCCTTTTAATTCAACGCAGAAGAAAAAGGCAACAGTTGTAGCAATAGATGAATTAGAAGATTTTGAGAACATGTTAAACTAAATATAAAATTTAAAAACAAACAAAAAATGCAGCAAAAAATTAAGTGTTTTATATAAAATATCACAATTGTTAGATTACTTCGGTATAACCACGAGCAACCGAGGAAAACCAATATTTTGGAATATGACTTCAGAAAATCCATAAATCTTAACATGCTTTACCGCGTTGAAACACCGGTTCCCGTGGGATCAGCGAAGCTAAGCAACGCTGGACACAGTTAGTAATTGAATGGGTTACAACCAGGGAACACTATGTTTCGTTGGGTGTGGTTTGGAATCCGCGGTAAACGGTTAACATTACCCAGACCTTAATGGGAGTAGTTCAGAGGCAGTGGTTATTTGTATTACGTCCGTGGTGGCACTACCGCGTTGTCTAAAAGTTGTCGTAAAACTGCAATATCTGCAAGTTTCGATACTTGGATAACGTTGACGGAACTGGGAAAAAATGGGTTAAACATTCAAAAATATTTATTTACTGTACCTAGCACGTAGGCTTTACATAAGCCTTTGTGAACTGTCAAATTTAATAAAATATAAACTTCAAACACGGCTGACCTCCACCGTGAAATACCTTCTGTACAACATTATATGTGGGGTAAAGTTATAAAAATATACAAAATTTACAGACAAATAAAAAGTTTTTAACAAATGGGTTCGATAGGATTTTCTTTTTGGTATTTAAATTAAGAATAAATTATGTTTATTATAATTATTATTTGTTATCCAATTACTTGCCAGCAATTAGTTACCAAATAATATTTTATCTGTAACAATCAGAAAAATACGTGTTTTTTTGTTCCGAATGTTTTTATGTCCTTAGATCAAGACAATTTTACCAGCGGCAACGGTATGACAGCGCAACGTTCAGAAACCTTGTAGTATTTTTAGACTAGGACTATTTGCCTTTTTTAGTATCAGGTTACTAAAATTTAATGTAGGGAATACTGTTGCATTGCTAGGACTTGCTGGGCAACTTAATAAATAAAAGATCGCACCAAATTAAACTTAATATACAAATTAAATACGATAAGAGGTAATGATTGTTCTTCTATTATACTATTAAAAGTCACAACACTTCGCTCAAAATGCTTTTATTTTTAATTCGCTTGATTTAGGGTACTGTTTAATTTTTTATCTGAATTTATTTATATTAAACTGCCAATACTATTTTTGGGCTAGTGTACTGTCGTGCTTTTTATGTAAACTGGCAATGCTCTACGTTTCTATATATCCTACCATTGTTACCTATCGAAACATAAATTAAGTAAAATATTTTTAAGATTTACAGTTGTCAAGAGCACAGACAAAATGCCTTATTTGCTCTAAAACAAAGATACATTCTTTAAAATTTATGGTGCCACCATAATATCATTGGCTGATAAAAAGCTTTCATCGGATACTGTTATTACTGAAGATGGCGTCTGCTTATTAGGCATCGGTAAAGAATCTTCTAGAGAAATATGACTTGTTTCCCAGTTATCGCTTTCTGCTGGTACCTGATCAATTTCTGTCTTTTCACTTTCTATTGTTATATGGCTAGTTTCTTGTTCTTGACTGCTATCAAGAATTTCAATAATTTCTTCTGATTTAGGCGATACAGGTCGAATAACCTCATTGCTAGGACTTTCGTGTTCTGAGGTAGAGTCAAGAGCAAAACTAGCTGGTTTTTTAATTTCCTCATCTAATTTATTAGTCTTTATTTTAAGTTCTATGTTACTTCTAAAGTTACTATTTTGACCTAATTCTAAATTAGAATTTTTAGATTTATCTACTTTTTCATCTAAAATAATTGGATTGGTAGCACTTTCATTTTTTTCTTTAACACTGTGCACTTTATTATTACTGCTATTATCTAATGGAGTATCTTCAATTTGAATATCTTTTCTGCTTATGTTCTCAAAATCTTCTAATTCATCTATTGCTACAACTGTTGCCTTTTTCTTCTGCGTTGAATTAAAAGGCACTTGTTTACTACTGAAATTACTATTTACATCAGACTTATTATCCTTATTATTTTCAAATAACTTCATCCTGGCTTTAACGCTAATACCGCTAGTGCTGGACGCATTATCTTTGGTAACAAAGTGATTGTTCGTCTGTTCACTAACACTATCACTAACTAAATTGGTGTCTTTTATATCACTAGGAAAACTACTATCACGTTTAACTATTTTAAAGTCTGTCTCTATATTGCCCGTGTTACTATTTACTAAAGGGGGTGGTTTATTTTGAGGGAGGTCGGGTGGTATCTCTTCACTACTGGAATGGCTTGAATCTTCAATCTGGCTGTTGAAGAAGTGTGATCTTGCCTTGGTAAACTCTGTGCTTTCTGCTTCTGTAAGTGTAAAATTTCTTTTTAACTCCCCATCTAAGGGATATTCTAAGGCGGTTTCAAAATGGGTGCTATAAGCATCAGGTGCTTCTGAATAGGTATGTAAGCTTGCAGATTTTTCTTCGTCGCTCATTGATCGCATTAGTACAAAATTTGTTCTGATGATAGTTTTTGGAGATAATTTTTCTTCATCAGGACAGATTTCGCAACAGAATTCACTATTCTCCGTTTCGTAATAATTTGCCAGGGTAAGCTGAGAATTGCATCGGGCACAACGAAAACATGTTCGGTGATATAGAAGTTTTCCTACATTAAGGCGTTCGGCTATAAATACTGGAAGGCCACATTTTGCACATGGTTCCCTTTTGGCTCTACCAACCGTGATTTGTACCTAAAAAGAAACGAAAATATATTAAATATCTTCTTCACTTTTCAAGTTAGGAATAGTTGAAGATTAATTTTTCAACTTTTAACACTACGAGGTTAAATTAAAAAACGTATAAATTAAATATTAATTAACAAAATTATTACAGTACTTAATTTTCTGATTATTTGTTGAAAAATGTATCTTTTTCAATATTATGCAGCATAAAGCATGATCATGGAAATGGGAATGTGATTCTGATGTGGAAAAACATAACAAAAATGATGTAGTATTTTACCTTTAGCAAAATATTTCGGGTTTGTACTGTCCCATAATGTCCAAGCTTTCTTCCTATGAAAACAAACAGTGTGGGTTAAAAAAAGCTTAAAGCTAAAAATGATAAAAGCTATGCGCAATTATTTTTGTGTAATGTCTTGCGTCCATCCTGCTTTTTTCATACAATCTTTAAAGATAATATGATTTATATTACATTTTTTATAAATAGTAGTTGATTCTATGTACTAACTTTTGGTAATAATTAAATACATCATATATTTTAAAATATAAATTATAGTATTAACGAAAAGCTAAATTACTTTTTACCACAAATTTTCAAAAGCAAATCGGGTAAGCTGCTGTGTGTTTGTATGGTTAAATTTAATTATATTTTAGGGATCTTTGATTCTTTTATACTTAAGCAAATTGGTAATATTATCGTCCTGCGATAGGAATATATAAATCAAAAGTGTTTTATTATATGTTGTGATTATAAAGTCTCATCAAGTAACAGCCAGATAAATACATTTTTTAGAAAGTAAAATATAGTGAATAAAAATGTCCCAGATGAGTTATATTATAGGTTTGTTAACCTAATTATGTCTCAAAAAATATTTTAATGGAAAAATCTTACGATTTTAATGGAAACATCATATTATACGCACAAATAAAACTTCATTATTAAAAACAAGATAGACTTCCGATGCTCCACTACTCAAGGTAAGTGGGCGACCGTTTTAGAGCATAAATAATGGACCTCAGCTTGTCCAACGAGTTTTGATATGAAACCTTTTTATAAAATACGGAATAATATATAGTTAAGATTACATATTAGGCACACAAAAAATATAATCTAGTCTATTAATAGTTTATTCTAAGATATTTTAAAAAATTAATTTTTAAACAACAATATGATATTGCAGTTACAGAAGTAAAATATTGTATAATAGGCTGGAACTATTGCCAACCACAAAATAATATATAACAGAGTGAAAACCATTGCCAAAACCATAAAGTGATGGAAAGCCATTATTGTACATCACTTGGACTAGTTAGTAATTAGTCTTTATTTCTGGGTATATGTAAACGGTGGCGCCTTTTCAATGGATTGAGTAGAATTTAATAATAGTAGATATAATGTAAAGTTGTTTTTTTTAATAGAACACTTTGTGAATTATTCTACTATTTGTTATTATACTTTATACTAAAAGAAAAGTTATTTGTGAAAAAAAAGACAAATTTATGAAAAAACAAAACCATAAAAAATCTGAGTATATTATGTAAATTTTGCACTTCTTGTAAAAAATTTTAATATTAATTTATTTTTTAATTATAGTATAATTTTGTATTATTTAATTTTTTATCATTTACTTATAATTTTTTTGCTATTTTTTAAACGATCCATAGGCCAATGTGTTTACATCTAGTCTTTTAAAAGTATGTATGCCTTCTTTCTGGATATCTAGCAAAATACATCTGTAAAGCAATTGCACTTTTTGCCCCCCTTCCCCATATAAGATTTAGTAATTATATATGTTTAAATTTCATTTTATTTACATCAAAATTTAAGAACACGAAAAGCTGGCAGTTGTATTGCTATGATATAATAGGTTAAACTAAATATAAAATTTAAAAACAAACCAAAAAATGCAGCAAAAAATTAAGTGTTTTATATAAAATATCACAATTGTTAGAGGACTTCGGTATAACCACGAGCAACCGAGGAAAACCAATATTTTAGAATATGACTTCAGAAAATCCATAAATCTTAACATGCTTTACCGCGTTGAAACACCGGTTCCCGTGGGATCAGCGAAGCTAAGCAACGCTGGACACAGTTAGTAATTGAATGGGTTACAACCAGGGAACACTATGTTTCGTTGGGTGTGGTTTGGAATCCGCGGTAAACGGTTAACATTACCCAGACCTTAATGGGAGTAGTTCAGAGGCAGTGGTTATTTGTATTACGTCCGTGGTGGCACTACCGCGTTGTCTAAAAGTTGTCGTAAAACTGCAATATCTGCAAGTTTCGATACTTGGATAACGTTGACGGAACTGGGAAAAAATGGGTTAAACATTCAAAAATATTTATTTACTGTACCTAGCACGTAGGCTTTACATAAGCCTTTGTGAACTGTCAAATTTAATAAAATATAAACTTCAAACACGACTGACCTCCACCGTGAAATACCTTCTGTACAACATTATATGTGGGGTAAAGTTATACAAATATATAAAATTTACAGACAAATAAAAAGTTTTTAACAATGAGTTCGATAGGATTTTTTTTTTGGTATTTAAATTAAGAATAAAGTATGTTTATTATAATTATTATTTGTTATCCAATTACTTGCCAGCAATTAATTACCAAATAATATTTTATCTGTAACAATCAGAAAAATACGTGTTTTTTTTGTTCCGAATGTTTTTATGTCCTTAGATCAAGACAATTTTACCAGCGGCAACGGTATGACAGCGCAACGTTCAGAAACCTTGTAGTATTTTTAGACTAGGACTATTTGCCTTTTTTAGTATCAGGTTACTACAATTTAATGTAGGGAATACTGTTGCATTGCTAGGACTTGCTGGGCAACTTAATAAATAAAAGATCGCACCAAATTAAACTTAATATACAAATTAAATACGATAAGAGGTAATGATTGTTCTTCTATTATACTATTAAAAGTCACAACACTTCGCTCAAAATGCTTTTATTTTTAATTCGCTTGATTTAGGGTACTGTTTAATTTTTTATCTGAATTTATTTATATTAAACTGCCAATACTATTTTAGGGCTAGTGTACTGTCGTGCTTTTTATGTAAACTGGCAATGTTCTACGTTTCTATATATCCTACCATTGTTACCTATCGAAACATAAATTAAGTAAAATATTTTTAAGATTTACAGTTGTCAAGAGCACAGACAAAATGCCTTATTTGCTCTAAAACAAAGATACATTCTTTAAAATTTATGGTGCCACCATAATATCATTGGCTGATAAAAAGCTTTCATCGGATACTGTTATTACTGAAGATGGCGTCTGCTTATTAGGCATCGGTAAAGAATCTTCTAGAGAAATATGACTTGTTTCCCAGTTATCGCTTTCTGCTGGTACCTGATCAATTTCTGTCTTTTCACTTTCTATTGTTATATGGCTAGTTTCTTGTTCTTGACTGCTATCAAGAATTTCAATAATTTCTTCTGATTTAGGCGATACAGGTCGAATAACCTCATTGCTAGGACTTTCGTGTTCTGAGGTAGAGTCAAGAGCAAAACTAGCTGGTTTTTTAATTTCCTCATCTAATTTATTAGTCTTTATTTTAAGTTCTATGTTACTTCTAATGTTACTATTTTGACCTAATTCTAAATTAGAATTTTTAGATTTATCTACTTTTTCATCTAAAATAATTGGATTGGTAGAACTTTCATTTTTTCTATAACACTGTGCACTTTATTATTACTGCTATTATCTAATGGAGTATCTTCAATTTGAATATCTTTTCTGCTTATGTTCTCAAAATCTTCTAATTCATCTATTGCTACAACTGTTGCCTTTTTCTTCTGCGTTGAATTAAAAGGCACTTGTTTACTACTGAAATTACTATTTACATCAGACTTATTATCCTTATTATTTTCAAATAACTTCATCCTGGCTTTAACGCTAATACCGCTAGTGCTGGACGCATTATCTTTGGTAACAAAGTGATTGTTCGTCTGTTCACTAACACTATCACTAACTAAATTGGTGTCTTTTATATCACTAGGAAAACTACTATCACGTTTAACTATTTTAAAGTCTGTCTCTATATTGCCCGTGTTACTATTTACTAAAGGGGTGGTTTATTTTGAGGGAGGTCGGGTGGTATCTCTTCACTACTGGAATGGCTTGAATCTTCAATCTGGCTGTTGAAGAAGTGTGATCTTGCCTTGGTAAACTCTGTGCTTTCTGCTTCTGTAAGTGTAAAATTTCTTTTTAACTCCCCATCTAAGGGATATTCTAAGGCGGTTTCAAAATGGGTGCTATAAGCATCAGGTGCTTCTGAATAGGTATGTAAGCTTGCAGATTTTTCTTCGTCGCTCATTGATCGCATTAGTACAGAATGTTCTGATGATAGTTTTTGGAGATAATTTTTTCTTCATCAGGACAGATTTCGCAACAGAATTCACTATTCTCCGTTTCGTAATAATTTGCCAGGGTAAGCTGAGAATTGCATCGGGCACAACGAAAACATGTTCGGTGATATAGAAGTTTTCCTACATTAAGGCGTTCGGCTATAAATACTGGAAGGCCACATTTTGCACATGGTTCCCTTTTGGCTCTACCAACCGTGATTTGTACCTAAAAAGAAACGAAAATATATTAAATATCTTCTTCACTTTTCAAGTTAGGAATAGTTGAAGATTAATTTTTCAACTTTTAACACTACGAGGTTAAATTAAAAAACGTATAAATTAAATATTAATTAACAAAATTATTACAGTACTTAATTTTCTGATTATTTGTTGAAAAATGTATCTTTTTCAATATTATGCAGCATAAAGCATGATCATGGAAATGGGAATGTGATTCTGATGTGGAAAAACATAACAAAAATGATGTAGTATTTTACCTTTAGCAAAATATTTCGGGTTTGTACTGTCCCATAATGTCCAAGCTTTCTTCCTATGAAAACAAACAGTGTGGGTTAAAAAAAGCTTAAAGCTAAAAATGATAAAAGCTATGCGCAATTATTTTTGTGCAATGTCATGCGTCCATCCTGCTTTTTTACATACAATCTTTAAAGATAATATGATTTATATTACATTTTTTATAAATAGTAGTTGATTCTATGTACTAACTTTTGTTAATAATTAAATACATCATATATTTTAAAATATAAATTATAGTATTAACGAAAAGCTAAATTACTTTTTACCACAAATTTTCAAAAGCAAATCGGGTAAGCTGCTGTGTGTTTGTATGGTTAAATTTAATTATATTTTAGGGATCTTTGATTCTTTTATACTTAAGCAAATTGGTAATATTATCGTCCTGCGATAGGAATATATAAATCAAAAGTGTTTTATTATATGTTGTGATTATAAAGTCTCATCAAGTAACAGCCAGATAAATACATTTTTTAGAAAGTAAAATATAGTGAATAAAAATGTCCCAGATGAGTTATATTATAGGTTTGTTAACCTAATTATGTCTCAAAAAAATATTTTAATGGAAAAATCTTACGATTTTAATGGAAACATCATATTATACGCACAAATAAAACTTCATTATTAAAAACAAGATAGACTTCCGATGCTCCACTACTCAAGGTAAGTGGGCGACCGTTTTAGAGCATAAATAATGGACCTCAGCTTGTCCAACGAGTTTTGATATGAAACCTTTTTATAAAATACGGAATAATATATAGTTAAGATTACATATTAGGCACACAAAAAATATAATCTAGTCTATTAATAGTTTATTCTAAGATATTTTAAAAATTAATTTTTAAACAACAATATGATATTGCAGTTACAGAAGTAAAATATTGTATAATAGGCTGGAACTATTGCCAACCACAAAATAATATATAACAGAGTGAAAACCATTGCCAAAACCATAAAGTGATGGAAAGCCATTATTGTACATCACTTGGACTAGTTAGTAATTAGTCTTTATTTCTGGGTATATGTAAACGGTGGCGCCTTTTCAATGGATTGAGTAGAATTTAATAATAGTAGATATAATGTAAAGTTGTTTTTTTTAATAGAACACTTTGTGAATTATTCTACTATTTGTTATTATACTTTATACTAAAAGAAAAGTTATTTGTGAAAAAAAAGACAAATTTATGAAAAAACAAAACCATAAAAAATCTGAGTATATTATGTAAATTTTGCACTTCTTGTAAAAAATTTTAATATTAATTTATTTTTAATTATAGTATAATTTTGTATTATTTAATTTTTTATCATTTACTTATAATTTTTTTGCTATTTTTTTAAACGATCCATAGGCCAATGTGTTTACATCTAGTCTTTTAAAAGTATGTATGCCTTCTTTCTGGATATCTAGCAAAATACATCTGTAAAGCAATTGCACTTTTTGCCCCCCTTCCCCATATAAGATTTAGTAATTATATATGTTTAAATTTCATTTTATTTACATCAAAATTTAAGAACACGAAAAGCTGGCAGTTGTATTGCTATGATATAATAGGTTAAACTAAATATAAAATTTAAAAACAAACCAAAAAATGCAGCAAAAAATTAAGTGTTTTATATAAAATATCACAATTGTTAGAGGACTTCGGTATAACCACGAGCAACCGAGGAAAACCAATATTTTAGAATATGACTTCAGAAAATCCATAAATCTTAACATGCTTTACCGCGTTGAAACACCGGTTCCCGTGGGATCAGCGAAGCTAAGCAACGCTGGACACAGTTAGTAATTGAATGGGTTACAACCAGGGAACACTATGTTTCGTTGGGTGTGGTTTGGAATCCGCGGTAAACGGTTAACATTACCCAGACCTTAATGGGAGTAGTTCAGAGGCAGTGGTTATTTGTATTACGTCCGTGGTGGCACTACCGCGTTGTCTAAAAGTTGTCGTAAAACTGCAATATCTGCAAGTTTCGATACTTGGATAACGTTGACGGAACTGGGAAAAAATGGGTTAAACATTCAAAAATATTTATTTACTGTACCTAGCACGTAGGCTTTACATAAGCCTTTGTGAACTGTCAAATTTAATAAAATATAAACTTCAAACACGACTGACCTCCACCGTGAAATACCTTCTGTACAACATTATATGTGGGGTAAAGTTATACAAATATATAAAATTTACAGACAAATAAAAAGTTTTTAACAATGAGTTCGATAGGATTTTTTTTTGGTATTTAAATTAAGAATAAAGTATGTTTATTATAATTATTATTTGTTATCCAATTACTTGCCAGCAATTAATTACCAAATAATATTTTATCTGTAACAATCAGAAAAATACGTGTTTTTTTTGTTCCGAATGTTTTTATGTCCTTAGATCAAGACAATTTTACCAGCGGCAACGGTATGACAGCGCAACGTTCAGAAACCTTGTAGTATTTTTAGACTAGGACTATTTGCCTTTTTTAGTATCAGGTTACTACAATTTAATGTAGGGAATACTGTTGCATTGCTAGGACTTGCTGGGCAACTTAATAAATAAAAGATCGCACCAAATTAAACTTAATATACAAATTAAATACGATAAGAGGTAATGATTGTTCTTCTATTATACTATTAAAAGTCACAACACTTCGCTCAAAATGCTTTTATTTTTAATTCGCTTGATTTAGGGTACTGTTTAATTTTTTATCTGAATTTATTTATATTAAACTGCCAATACTATTTTAGGGCTAGTGTACTGTCGTGCTTTTTATGTAAACTGGCAATGTTCTACGTTTCTATATATCCTACCATTGTTACCTATCGAAACATAAATTAAGTAAAATATTTTTAAGATTTACAGTTGTCAAGAGCACAGACAAAATGCCTTATTTGCTCTAAAACAAAGATACATTCTTTAAAATTTATGGTGCCACCATAATATCATTGGCTGATAAAAAGCTTTCATCGGATACTGTTATTACTGAAGATGGCGTCTGCTTATTAGGCATCGGTAAAGAATCTTCTAGAGAAATATGACTTGTTTCCCAGTTATCGCTTTCTGCTGGTACCTGATCAATTTCTGTCTTTTCACTTTCTATTGTTATATGGCTAGTTTCTTGTTCTTGACTGCTATCAAGAATTTCAATAATTTCTTCTGATTTAGGCGATACAGGTCGAATAACCTCATTGCTAGGACTTTCGTGTTCTGAGGTAGAGTCAAGAGCAAAACTAGCTGGTTTTTTAATTTCCTCATCTAATTTATTAGTCTTTATTTTAAGTTCTATGTTACTTCTAAAGTTACTATTTTGACCTAATTCTAAATTAGAATTTTTAGATTTATCTACTTTTTCATCTAAAATAATTGGATTGGTAGCACTTTCATTTTTTTCTTTAACACTGTGCACTTTATTATTACTGCTATTATCTAATGGAGTATCTTCAATTTGAATATCTTTTCTGCTTATGTTCTCAAAATCTTCTAATTCATCTATTGCTACAACTGTTGCCTTTTTCTTCTGCGTTGAATTAAAAGGCACTTGTTTACTACTGAAATTACTATTTACATCAGACTTATTATCCTTATTATTTTCAAATAACTTCATCCTGGCTTTAACGCTAATACCGCTAGTGCTGGACGCATTATCTTTGGTAACAAAGTGATTGTTCGTCTGTTCACTAACACTATCACTAACTAAATTGGTGTCTTTTATATCACTAGGAAAACTACTATCACGTTTAACTATTTTAAAGTCTGTCTCTATATTGCCCGTGTTACTATTTACTAAAGGGGGTGGTTTATTTTGAGGGAGGTCGGGTGGTATCTCTTCACTACTGGAATGGCTTGAATCTTCAATCTGGCTGTTGAAGAAGTGTGATCTTGCCTTGGTAAACTCTGTGCTTTCTGCTTCTGTAAGTGTAAAATTTCTTTTTAACTCCCCATCTAAGGGATATTCTAAGGCGGTTTCAAAATGGGTGCTATAAGCATCAGGTGCTTCTGAATAGGTATGTAAGCTTGCAGATTTTTCTTCGTCGCTCATTGATCGCATTAGTACAGAATGTTCTGATGATAGTTTTTTGGAGATAATTTTTTCTTCATCAGGACAGATTTCGCAACAGAATTCACTATTCTCCGTTTCGTAATAATTTGCCAGGGTAAGCTGAGAATTGCATCGGGCACAACGAAAACATGTTCGGTGATATAGAAGTTTTCCTACATTAAGGCGTTCGGCTATAAATACTGGAAGGCCACATTTTGCACATGGTTCCCTTTTGGCTCTACCAACCGTGATTTGTACCTAAAAAGAAACGAAAATATATTAAATATCTTCTTCACTTTTCAAGTTAGGAATAGTTGAAGATTAATTTTTCAACTTTTAACACTACGAGGTTAAATTAAAAACGTATAAATTAAATATTAATTAACAAAATTATTAGAGTACTTAATTTTCTGATTATTTGTTGAAAAATGTATCTTTTTCAATATTATGCAGCATAAAGCATGATCATGGAAATGGGAATGTGATTCTGATGTGGAAAAACATAACAAAAATGATGTAGTATTTTACCTTTAGCAAAATATTTCGGGTTTGTACTGTCCCATAATGTCCAAGCTTTCTTCCTATGAAAACAAACAGTGTGGGTTAAAAAAAGCTTAAAGCTAAAAATGATAAAAGCTATGCGCAATTATTTTTGTGCAATGTCATGCGTCCATCCTGCTTTTTTACATACAATCTTTAAAGATAATATGATTTATATTACATTTTTTATAAATAGTAGTTGATTCTATGTACTAACTTTTGTTAATAATTAAATACATCATATATTTTAAAATATAAATTATAGTATTAACGAAAAGCTAAATTACTTTTACCACAAATTTTCAAAAGCAAATCGGGTAAGCTGCTGTGTGTTTGTATGGTTAAATTTAATTATATTTTAGGGATCTTTGATTCTTTTATACTTAAGCAAATTGGTAATATTATCGTCCTGCGATAGGAATATATAAATCAAAAGTGTTTTATTATATGTTGTGATTATAAAGTCTCATCAAGTAACAGCCAGATAAATACATTTTTTAGAAAGTAAAATATAGTGAATAAAAATGTCCCAGATGAGTTATATTATAGGTTTGTTAACCTAATTATGTCTCAAAAAAATATTTTAATGGAAAAATCTTACGATTTTAATGGAAACATCATATTATACGCACAAATAAAACTTCATTATTAAAACAAGATAGACTTCCGATGCTCCACTACTCAAGGTAAGTGGGCGACCGTTTTAGAGCATAAATAATGGACTCAGCTTGTCCAACGAGTTTTGATATGAAACCTTTTTATAAAATACGGAATAATATATAGTTAAGATTACATATTAGGCACACAAAAAATATAATCTAGTCTATTAATAGTTTATTCTAAGATATTTTAAAAAATTAATTTTTAAACAACAATATGATATTGCAGTTACAGAAGTAAAATATTGTATAATAGGCTGGAACTATTGCCAACCACAAAATAATATATAACAGAGTGAAAACCATTGCCAAAACCATAAAGTGATGGAAAGCCATTATTGTACATCATCTTGGACTAGTTAGTAATTAGTCTTTATTTCTGGGTATATTAAACGGTGGCGCTTTTCAATGGATTGAGTAGAATTTAATAATAGTAGATATAATGTCAAGTTGTTTTTTTTTAATAGAACACTTTGTGAATTATTCTACTATTTGTTATTAACTTTATACTAAAAGAAAAGTTATTTGTGAAAAAAGACAAATTTATGAAAAACAAAACCATAAAAAATCTGAGTATATTATGTAAATTTTGCACTTCTTGTAAAAAATTTTAATATTAATTTATTTTTTAATTATAGTATAATTTGTATTATTTAATTTATTATCATTTACTTATAATTTTTGCTGTTTTTTAAACGATCCATAGGCCAATGTGTTTACATCTAGTCTTTTAAAAGTATGTATGCTCTTTTCTGGATATCTAGCAAAATACATCTGTAAAGCAATTGCACTTTTTGCCCCTTCCCCATATAAGATTTAGAATTATATATGTTTAAATTTCATTTTATTTACATCAAAATTTAAGAACACGAAAAGCTGGCAGTTGTATCGCTATGATATAATACATACTTTATTCTTAATTTAAATACCAAAAAAATCCTATCGAACTCATTGTTAAAAACTTTTATTTGTCTGTAAATTTTATATATTTTATAACTTTACCCCACATATAATGTTGTACAGAAGTATTTCACGGTGGAGGTCAGTCGTGTTTGAAGTTTATATTTTATTAAATTTGACAGTTCACAAAGGCTTATGTAAAGCCTACGTGCTAGGTACAGTAAATAAATATTTTTGAATGTTTAACCCATTTTTTCCCAGTTCCGTCAACGTTATCCAAGTATCGAAACTTGCAGATATTGCAGTTTTACGACAACTTTTAGACAACGCGGTATGCCACCACGGACGTAATACAAATAACCACTGCCTCTGAACTACTCCCATTAAGGTCTGGGTAATGTTAACCGTTTACCGCGGATTCCAAACCACACCCAACGAAACATAGTGTTCCCTGGTTGTAACCCATTCAATTACTAACTGTGTCCAGCGTTGCTTAGCTTCGCTGATCCCACGGGAACCGGTGTTTCAACGCGGTAAAGCATGTTAAGATTTATGGATTTTCTGAAGTCATATTCTAAAATATTGGTTTTCCTCGGTTGCTCGTGGTTATACCGAAGTCCTCTAACAATTGTGATATTTTATATAAAACACTTAATTTTTTGCTGCATTTTTTGGTTTGTTTTTAAATTTTATATTTAGTTTAACCTATTATATCATAGCAATACAACTGCCAGCTTTTCGTGTTCTTAAATTTTGATGTAAATAAAATGAAATTTAAACATATATAATTACTAAATCTTATATGGGGAAGGGGGGCAAAAAGTGCAATTGCTTTACAGATGTATTTTGCTAGATATCCAGAAAGAAGGCATACATACTTTTAAAAGACTAGATGTAAACACATTGGCCTATGGATCGTTTAAAAAAGCAAAAAAATTATAAGTAAATGATAAAAAATTAAATAATACAAAATTATACTATAATTAAAAATAATTAATATTAAAATTTTTTACAAGAAGTGCAAAATTTACATAATATACTCAGATTTTTTATGGTTTTGTTTTTTCATAAATTTGTCTTTTTTTTCACAAATAACTTTTCTTTTAGTATAAAGTATAATAACAAATAGTAGCATAATTCACAAAGTGTTCTATTAAAAAAAAAACAACTTTACATTATATCTACTATTATTAAATTCTACTCAATCCATTGAAAAGGCGCCACCGTTTACATATACCCAGAAATAAAGACTAATTACTAACTAGTCCAAGTGATGTACAATAATGGCTTTCCATCACTTTATGGTTTTGGCAATGGTTTTCACTCTGTTATATATTATTTTGTGGTTGGCAATAGTTCCAGCCTATTATACAATATTTTACTCCTGTAACTGCAATATCATATTGTTGTTTAAAAATTAATTTTTTAAAATATCTTAGAATAAACTATTAATAGACTAGATTATATTTTTTGTGTGCCTAATATGTAATCTTAACTATATATTATTCCGTATTTTATAAAAAGGTTTCATATCAAAACTCGTTGGACAAGCTGAGGTCCATTATTTATGCTCTAAAACGGTCGCCCACTTACCTTGAGTAGTGGAGCATCAGAAGTCTATCTTGTTTTTAATAATGAAGTTTTATTTGTGCGTATAATATGATGTTTCCATTAAAATCGTAAGATTTTTTCCATTAAAATATTTTTTTGAGACATAATTAGTTAACAAACCTATAATATAACTCATCTGGGACATTTTATTCACTATATTTTACTTTCTAAAAATGTATTTATCTGGCTGTTACTTGATGAGACTTTATAATCACAACATATAATAAAACACTTTTGATTTATATATTCCTATCGCAGGACGATAATATTACCAATTTGCTTAAGTATAAAAGAATCAAAGATCCCTAAAATATAATTAAATTTAACCATACAAACACACAGCAGCTTACCCGATTTGCTTTTGAAAATTTGTGGTAAAAAGTAATTTAGCTTTTCGTTAATACTATAATTTATATTTTAAAATATATGATGTATTTATTTATTAACAAAAGTTAGTACATAGAATCAACTACTATTTATAAAAAATGTAATATAAATCATATTATCTTTAAAGATTGTATGTAAAAAGCAGGATGGACGCATGACATTGCACAAAAATAATTGCGCATAGCTTTTATCATTTTTAGCTTTAAGCTTTTTTTAACCCACACTGTTTGTTTTCATAGGAAGAAAGCTTGGACATTATGGGACAGTACAAACCCGAAATATTTTGCTAAAGGTAAAATACTACATCATTTTTGTTATGTTTTTCCACATCAGAATCACATTCCCATTTCCATGATCATGCTTTATGCTGCATAATATTGAAAAAGATACATTTTTCAACAA
This sequence comes from Listronotus oregonensis, assembly GCA_019359885.1. Classification (NCBI taxonomy): domain Eukaryota; kingdom Metazoa; phylum Arthropoda; class Insecta; order Coleoptera; family Curculionidae; genus Listronotus; species Listronotus oregonensis. The sequence goes on from JAHBCN010013056.1 coordinate 23,736, forward strand.
ATAATCAGAAAATTAAGTACTGTAATAATTTTGTTAATTAATATTTAATTTATACGTTTTTTAATTTAACCTCGTAGTGTTAAAAGTTGAAAAATTAATCTTCAACTATTCCTAACTTGAAAAGTGAAGAAGATATTTAATATATTTTCGTTTCTTTTAGGTACAAATCACGGTTGGTAGAGCCAAAGGGAACCATGTGCAAAATGTGGCCTTCCAGTATTTATAGCCGAACGCCTTAATGTAGGAAAACTTCTATATCACCGAACATGTTTTCGTTGTGCCCGATGCAATTCTCAGCTTACCCTGGCAAATTATTACGAAACGGAGAATAGTGAATTCTGTTGCGAAATCTGTCCTGATGAAGAAAAAATTATCTCCAAAAACTATCATCAGAACATTCTGTACTAATGCGATCAATGAGCGACGAAGAAAAATCTGCAAGCTTACATACCTATTCAGAAGCACCTGATGCTTATAGCACCCATTTTGAAACCGCCTTAGAATATCCCTTAGATGGGGAGTTAAAAGAAATTTTACACTTACAGAAGCAGAAAGCACAGAGTTTACCAAGGCAAGATCACACTTCTTCAACAGCCAGATTGAAGATTCAAGCCATTCCAGTAGTGAAGAGATACCACCCGACCTCCTCAAAATAAACCACCCCCTTTAGTAAATAGTAACACGGGCAATATAGAGACAGACTTTAAAATAGTTAAACGTGATAGTAGTTTTCCTAGTGATATAAAAGACACCAATTTAGTTAGTGATAGTGTTAGTGAACAGACGAACAATCACTTTGTTACCAAAGATAATGCGTCCAGCACTAGCGGTATTAGCGTTAAAGCCAGGATGAAGTTATTTGAAAATAATAAGGATAATAAGTCTGATGTAAATAGTAATTTCAGTAGTAAACAAGTGCCTTTTAATTCAACGCAGAAGAAAAAGGCAACAGTTGTAGCAATAGATGAATTAGAAGATTTTGAGAACATAAGCAGAAAAGATATTCAAATTGAAGATACTCCATTAGATAATAGCAGTAATAATAAAGTGCACAGTGTTAAAGAAAAAATGAAAGTGCTACCAATCCAATTATTTTAGATGAAAAGTAGATAAATCTAAAAATTCTAATTTAGAATTAGGTCAAAATAGTAACTTTAGAAGTAACATAGAACTTAAAATAAAGACTAATAAATTAGATGAGGAAATTAAAAAAACCCGCTAGTTTTGCTCTTGACTCTACCTCAGAACACGAAAGTCCTAGCAATGAGGTTATTCGACCTGTATCGCCTAAATCAGAAGAAATTATTGGGAAAATTTTTGATAGCAGTCAAGAACAAGAAACTAGCCATATAACAATAGAAAGTGAAAAGACAGAAATTGATCAGGTACCAGCAGAAAGCGATAACTGGGAAACAAGTCATATTTCTCTAGAAGATTCTTTACCGATGCCTAATAAGCAGACGCCATCTTCAGTAATAACAGTATCCGATGAAAGCTTTT
>JAHBCN010013057.1:0-12500 GCA_019359885.1 Listronotus oregonensis
GAAGCTCTAAGTGCCTGAATGAAAGTTATAAATTTTTTATTTCTACCGATAAGCCAATGTTTTAATACAAAATTGACTTTTTTCTGCTTATTTAAACAGGAAAAATGATTCTGGTTAAACCAGTTAATGATAGGCCAGTATAAAAAGACATCCTTCCTTTAAAACTAACACAATTTAATGAAGCCTAAGTGCCTGAATGGAAGCTATAAAGTTTTATTTCTGCCGATGTCAATTTTTATACTAAATTTGTCTTTTTCGCTTATTTAAACACGAAAAAAAATATTTATAGTTAAACCAGGTTAATGATGGGCCAGTATAGTTAAAAATCATTCTTCCCCTTTAAAATCAACCTAATTTAATTAAGGTTAAAAAAGAAAGTTATCAATTATTAGGCTTTTCAGAAATAATTGCTTCCATAGTTTGTAACTTTGATATCGTTAGACAAAAATCTGTCAAGTTTGACACTTTCATATAAACTTTTTGAGCCGCACCTAATACGCCCAATAAAATCGTGAGCATCATACTTTTTACACCCTGTATATATATATATGAGCAATATGAAAAATTGTATAAAACCTTTCTATCTATAACCATTAGTTATGAATTTTTTAAATAACTATTTTTTTTATTTTTTGAGGTACATTAAAAGACGCATAACACAACTAGTGGTGTAATGAATCTATAACATAACAAGTTTTTGTAATAATGAAAAACAACTACACATATCTAAAAATATATTAATTTTTGATAGAAATTGCTACCACTAATTATTATAAATAGTTACGACACGTTTTTTATTTTTCTTCAAGACAATCCATGCTGCTCATAAAAATCACTTTCTCATTGCATAGATTTTTCCCCTTTTTACCAACAAACTGTTTCAAAAAACCTATTGTATGTTTTCTCATATTTAAAGGCATAGGCGTGTAACGAGACTCCCAAGAACCCGAGCCGAAGTCAACGCTCATGAACGCTCTGGTAACACGCTCTCTGCAGTGGCGTGTCTCAATGGACACTTGGCCTGCTGCCGGCGAGCGCTGAGCCTCGGCAGGCGCCGATATCGAAGCTGTCAATTTTAGAGGTGTTGTCCAAAATTTTCCTCAGTTAAATTCCGAATTTAATTGTATAACTAGTTTTTTAATAGGTTTTGTCGTTTACTAAGAGATGGAGCTTTATATTTCTAAAAATGGTAGTACTTTTTTTTGAACATGTGTAAAGTTTCATGTAGTTCAAATGTTCAAAGATGACGTATCACAATATTTTTTTACAATGGATGAGAATTGAAAATTGTGTGGTTTTATATATACAGTATGTCCCAGTTTTCAGGATTCACCCTTATATCTCAGAACTATCATGCGATCTTTATGAAATTGTGGTGATTGATAATACCTCTAAATGTGACCTTGGCGTCACAGATAAACATAAGATTCGCCATAGGTGTATGTTATTAGGGAAAAAGTATAGGTCGATTTTTGAAAATTTTAAATTAGCGATTTTTTTAGAATTTACCTAATAATATATTCATAATAAGTACCTGAAACCTCCTTGTGGAAGTTTTCATGACAGTGCGCCTAAAGGAATTTTAGATACAGACTAAAAATAAATCTACAAAAAATTATTTTTATCTGGGAATCTGTTATTGATATCAAAATATTAGCTCCTTATTTTTTATTCACAATAACGTTTTTTATAAATTTCTTTTGAGTTCGGCGTCAAAATTTATTTTTTTCAACTGGGCAAAATTTCTATCAATATATTTTTTGTAATAATCGATGTATTGTAGCTAAATGAAAACATAATTAATATCAAGGCTGAAAGCCAGAAAACTTGTTAAAAATTATGGACAAAATATAGTAAAAACAAAAATAAACTGACGAGCATGGTAACCATATTCTTTTTAAAATTACTATCGTCAAATTGTTCCTTTATAACTCATTTATTTCAAGGTTCAGTTCCAAAAGATATTTGTAAATTTTTTATGGAGCAAACCTATGTGCTTTTAATAAAAAAGATGGAGGTACTGACCAATAGCAGTAGGAATATGTTTTCGACGTTTAGCTTTCAATGTAATATGCTCTCGTATTTATGAAAAGCTAGGAACCTTTTCGCCCATATCAATCCTTGGCTTTGGAACAAATGCGGAGCAGAAAGCAGCAATACATGCAATACGTCGTTTTCTTCTTTTATCCTCACGAATCAGATAAAGTTATTTGGAAAAATAGATTATCAAAACGCTTTAATATGGTTAATAGAAAAACAATTTCTTATTACGCTGAGTAAGCGAATATCTTCAGAATTTTTACCATTTATAGCCCAATGCTGCGATAACCGAGCTTACTTTCTTACGGTGATCAACATATTTTTTCAAAGAGGTGCAACAAGGAGATCCTCCGGACCAGCTCTTTTAAGTTTAGCAATTCATCCACTTATTTTATCATTAAATACAGAAATAAATCTTTGGTATCTAGATGACGGCATGACGGTTAGAAACCCAAAATCCAGTTTTTAGATAATTCTCAAAATAATCAAAGGGAAGTAAAGATTTGGGTTTAAATTTAAATTCGATGCTGTGAATTAACTGTTTTATCTAAAGATCATTCCAATATACTATCAAATTTTTTTAAGTAAGTTGTCTCTAATCGTCAGTAATTCCCATTTTAAATTTTAATTTCTATTAGGAAGTGTTTTTTTTCGTCAAAATGAAATTGAATACCTAATTAATAAAAAGACAATTTTTTAAAATTTCTTAGTAAATTCGTAAATTAAAATTTATATCTATTATATTTCATTATTTACTAAAATATTCCTTTGCCATACCTCAAATGTCTTATTTGTTAAGATGTTCACCTTGTTGAAATCTTCCAGAATTACTTTGTACTTGATAATGTGATAAAGTTGGGCTCAAGACATAACAAATTGTGATATTAAATTAAATTCTTGGTTACAAAGTTGCACTCTTCCAGTAAAATTTGGGAGGTCTGAATAAGAGATAATTCCAATTCTGTCTACTTTTCTGCCTTTTTTAGGTTCAATCAATGACGTGTCGTGTTTACTTTCCAAATTCTTACATCTCTATATTCTTGCGACAGCAGATAATGATTTAGAACTGTTTTGTAAGATGGTTATCTGTTTGCAATCTTCAAAAAATCAACCACAAGAATTGCACAAAAAAACAGAAAGATTTTGACTTTTTAATTTGCTTAAGTTCGTCACAATATAATACAAAGATGTGCCAGACAAGTGAAGATAAGGCACGTCTACTTGCTCTTCAGCCCCCAAGAAAGTAATGTTGGATTAACGCACTCAATTCGTCCTTTGGAAAAATTTGTTAGATAACAAAACATTCATATTTCCATCGCTCTCAGACTTGGTCTGCCTGTGTGTGGAGAGCATTCCGCGTTTATGGCGAAAATGTTGATATTATGGGCCTACGGGTTGTTGCAAAAAAAGCGCAGGGCGTTCTAGACACAAGTCGATAAATGACATTATCAAAAAGACTTGATTTTAGCTGAAAATCCTTCTGTATTAGAGCTCTTGAGTTGCAGAAGGGGATGGTGGTAGATGGAATGACCTCGACTCCTGGAAATATGGAAAACAATTACTTTGGGACGCTACTTGGAGCCATACACCGGTAAAATCCTATCTGGACAAACTTCGCATTCTTGTATGGGTGCGGCTGCTGTATTGCCGAGAATAAAAACATCTGAAATATAAAAGAGCTTTCTGAAGCAAACGCTTTATCTTCATTCCTAGGACTTGATGGTTTAATGTTAATATAGATTGGTTATTCATTTAATTTTAGAATATTGTTATTTAAATTTATAAATTATATATCTTATTTATTTAAATGTAATAACGAATAAGTTTTTAATATGTTAATATGTAAATAACATTTATAAAATTAAAATAAACTTAAATAATTCTCTAATATATATATGAAGGGACAAAGATGTAAATAAATCTGTACATTTTTTCCTTAATTTTGGGTCTTCGAAATGCTTTCGACAAAAAAAAGTTATCAACATTAACAGGTGGATTGAAATCCCTCAATGCCGGAAAATGGGTTTCTGCTAATATCTGCCATGAATTGGAAAATTTTTGCTAAGGCAAAAAGAAGATCCCTTGTATCACAAAATGGCCCCTAAAATTTTTTTTTAAAAAAATCGATAATTTTCAGAATAACCCAAAACCCCCTTTTTTTCACCCGCCACCTCGCTAGAATGCCGCTATCTTCATGGATTAAATTTAAAAAGCGGGCGGACAAATTGTTCCATTACTCGGGCAAAATGTATTTTTTAATCATTCAAAGTTCATCGTAATGGGAAACCCGTACCTATCATTGCATATGAGTGGGTCCTCTTTTTTTCTAGAATATTAAAAAAGGGGTTTAAAATTTTTTTTACAATTTTTTAAAAAGTAACTCATTAATTTATTGATATTTTTTTAAAAAAAGGTTTGTTTTTAACGTTTTTTATTATGAGACCTTAGCAAGTGTTCAATAATCCCAGAAAATTTCCCCTTTACCATCTTTCTGCGTTTTATTTAAAAAAATTTTTGGAATGTTATGGATTTTTCGACGGCCGTTTTTGCGAAAAATTTGGGTTGCAAAAAAAAGGGGGGACCTTTTTTAGATTTCGGGGTGATTTTTTTTTGCCGAACAAAAAAATTTTCTAATTCCATATTTTGGCAATATTCGGGAAAAAATCATTTTGGGTTTTAAATTTTACGGGTTTCAGCGAACGTGAACTTTTCTCCTAAAACATCCAAAAACCCAAAATTCCCCCAAAGAAAACGTACAGATTATTTACAGCTTTGGGTATTTCAGGTCTTCAGTTCTGGATTTTAAATAAAACGTTCAAATGTGTTCTCAATAAGATATTTTTAATATAAAAATAAAACCCCCCCTAAAAAAAATTTTAGAAAATTTTTTTTTTAAATTTTTTTTAGGTCAAACTCCTCTTCATGTGGCAGCTGCTTAAATCGAAGGGGGAAATGTGCTTTCCTCTTAGCCAAGGTGTCGATATCAACAGATGTAGTACGGGTGGGAGAACGCCCTTGAAGACTGCTATACAAAGGTGAGTCTGGAACAAAGAGTATAAAACAATTAAATAATGACGATATGGTGAGAAATCAAAGTTTTTGATTACCAGAAGCAAGACGCTCATAGACAAGGGGGGGCTTGATTGCGCTGATAAAAATGGACTACGCCGCTCCATATGGGGGCTCAAAGGACATGATATTTTGGCGAATACTTTGTTAAGTTACGGGGCCAGTCCACTAAAAGGGTAAGCAAACAGGGTAGTATAGACAATGATATGGTAAAAGTACTCGACTCGTAAAATGTCATTGTTTAGATAAATTTTTTTTGATATCTGGTAATAGCTGTTAGGTTTTGACATTTGTGACATATGATCAAGAGTAAAAAGTTTTTCTACAACCGCGCGAAAAGTACCATGGCGCTTCAAAAACAAAACACAAAGGCACTTTTCCGAGGAGCAAGGTTTTTTTACTTTTTCGCTCGCTGAGTTATCAAGGAAACCGTAATAGAAAAACGTCAAATTTGACCCCACAGTAGGCGTTGAACCGGTTTTAAAAGGGGAAACCCTTTATTATTTTAAATTGTCAATTTTTAAAAATTTGGGAAAAATTGCAAAAAAAAACCTTTTTAATCCCTTTTTTTAAAAACTGTTTTTTTTTACTACTTCACCTTTGCATGTTCCGTTTTAATGTTTAATAGTGGTAAAAAGCAAATTACCAACTTTAGTACGGGAAAATAAAAGTTTATTTTCGGAAAACCCACATCGTTCTAAAGGAGTTTTTTTTCCACTAAAAGTGGTAGAAATGTACTTTTATAAATAATTGAATTTTATATTTCTTTTTCGTTAAATTAAAAAAAATATTAAAACAAAATTTCAAACTTTAGTTATAGAAAGTAATTAAAAAATAGTTTTTATGATTACAAACTTAATTTTCTAAACTTTTTCATTATACTAAAATAGTAGAAATGTATTTTAGTAAACAATTCCTATCTATAAATTACATTGAGTCAAATTATGCTTTAAATAAAATACAAAACCCACCAACTTTAGTTACGAAAAACAGTTTAAATGGTTTGTCGATACCCTTTTTTTATTTTTTATTAATTTTGTCCCACTAAAGGTGGTAGAAATCTATTTTTCTATTCAAACTGATTATATTTATATTTTTCACATAACACAGAGGGAGTATTATGTTTAGATATATAAGGCCATGCTTGCCGCTGCTGTCAAAAAAAATAAACAAATGATTATTTGACGTATCAAAAGTTTTTAAACAGCTATTGGCGTTTAATAAATTGATTGTGAAAAATATCTTATAATGGACAGTTTTAAAAAGTATAAAATATGTAATTGTAAAGAATTGAGCATGTCCAAATACGCCATTCCAGTTTAATATACTTAACTGCGCTAATTGAGAACTGCGACCAACATCTTTCGAAAAATGGTTTGTCAAAAAGCATTCAGAAGAGTCTACTACAAATTTCGACCAAATATTACAATACCCCCAAAAAAGGAATAATAAAATATTTCAAATATTACATAATGTTATCAAACACAGCTTTTAATACCGGTAGTAATTGCCTGGTTTTTCACAAAAAAAAGGAAGAAGTATTAGAAAAATTTCCCAAAAAACATTTAGATATTGTTACACAGAAATTTAATCATAACGTAATACAATAATATGTAAATAACTAATTAAAAGGGTACTAAATATTTTTTTATTGTTTTTTTTGCAGTAATACCTACTACTAAAAAAACATTTTACAATCACACATCTGTAGCGCAAAATGATGCTTGCCGTTTAAAATGTGAACTGTCAAATTTGAGGTTATATCAATAATCAAATTTTTTACCAATTATTTTAAAAATCTGCGGTTGTAGAAAAATCTTGTTGTAATTCGAGCGCGGAAGGGGAATAGCCGCCCTCCGCTACGGTCGCGCGTCAAAAATCTGCTCAGAGCACAATGTATTACTTTGCCCTCTTAATACACATTTTTTATCTCTATACAGGGTGTTCCTTTTAATATTTAAGGGGGTGATTCTTTGACTCATTTTAACCCTTAATTACTAACGTGTCGTCCCACAGACTACTCGCATTTTTAAAATGGAAAACATTTTTCCCTTTTTTGGATCAATTCATTTTGAACTTTTTCGGCCCTCGGGCGTACTTGAGGGTTAAAAAGGGTAGCACCGCGCCAAATTTTTTTTTCCAGTTTTTTTTTATGACTCTAATATATAAAAAAAACTCAAAAATACGCCAAGGAAATAGTCGGTTACCGATTGTCTGAAGTGGATTGCCTTACTAGCCAAAGTTGTAATACCCTCCTTGTGCATCAAGGCCCTTATTTTGACAGGCATTTAAGGCCCGAAGAGCTAGAAAACTCGCTTTGTCATTTTTAACATACCTATAGAAGGCCTAAATGTAACACTAGGGATCTCCCCATCACATAAATCACTTATTACATGTTCAGCCATATTTTTTGTAAACGTATACGTATTAGGCATGGGGTACTGGCATGGACTTCCGGGTCTCAGACACTCGAAGGCCTTTATAAGCCCACCGAACCAACAATGTACTGTCAAACTACTGGAGCAATCAAGGGTACACCTTAAAACTCAAAGGGGGACTGTACAGGGTGTCCTATTTTCGTGTGTTTTACGGGGTTTCTCGCTTATGAGTGAAGTTACAAAGATGCGGTTTTCGCGACACCGTGCTACTTTTTGTAAACGAAAGATGCCGCAAAGTTTGTCCTAGCCCCTTTGTTTCTTCGCTACAGGGTGATTTTAAAAAGTTGTATTTTTTCGGTTTACACCCCTCGTATTCAGGTATCTGATAACTTATCGAAAAGATAAAATCGGTCCTTATAGAACTTTTACGCGAATACAGTGGCGTACTTGAAATTTTTCGGATTTACTTTCTTTAATATTAGCCAAAGTTGCACTTTTTTAAATGGGAAAACCCCTATATTTTTCGTCATATTATTTGCCACACTGAGAGCTAAAATATAATATAGTCGAAACTTATTTTTATAAACAGCATGAAAACATGCAATTATTTACTTTTTAACATAGGCGGCTTTGGTTTAAATTAATGACAGTCAAATTAATCAACGTCTAGTTCCTAGATTATCGTTATCATTTATCTAAAAAATATGGCACAAAATCAAAATTTTGAACATTTTGAAAAGTATGATATGAATAGATGTTTCATATTATCCAACGAAGACGTCGATGAGGCGGCGGAGCTTTATCTAAATAGGTCACTAACCACAACAAACGACATAAATTCAAACCTTACAAGTATAAACTTGTGCACAATCTTCATACTGGCGATCCTGAGCGGAGAGTGGAGTTCTGTAACTGGTTTCTCAATATGTGTGAAAGGCAGAAGAATTTTGAAAGGAAGATCATTTGGTCGGACGAAGCCCATTTACCAGTGCAGGTATCCTCAATAGGAATAACTCAAGGTTTTGGAGCCAGGAAAATGAACACGTTATTTTCCCAGGGAACGCCAGGGAGGTTTGGATTCAATGTTTCTTGTTTCATTTTGGGAAGAAAAATTGAATATTGTATTTACCAGGAAATTTGAATTCTGATAGATACATACAATCCTTCAAGAAAAAGCAATGACTATTATGGAAGATATTCCCTTGGTTCAAGTAAATGACATCTATTTCCAACAAGATGGAGCTCCGGCTCACAACTCTCCGCGTGATACAACACTGGTTTGAACAGCGCTTTCTAATCGATTTATAGCCACGCACGGACCTATTCGATGGCCACCACGGTCTCGGATCTCTCTCGATTTTGGGTATTTTTGTGGGGATATTTAGAAGGTAAAATATGCTCGAGGAGGGTATGAAACAATTGAGGAATTAAGAGAGGCCACGAAAAATGCCTTTAGAGAGTTGCGAGCCGCTCTTTCATATTTAAATGCTTTAAGAAGAGTACAGACGCTATGGCAACTTAATGCATACGACTCATGGTCATGATTCAAACAGTATTTCTAAAATTTGTAGTTAAGTTTGTCTTTAAGGCTAAGAACAATTCTAGCGTTTATTTTTATCTATTAGGTTGTCTTGTTAATAAATGTTTATATTACTAGATTATTTTACGTTACGAGAAGGCATTTGACGTTGCTTAAGTGACTGTCATTAATTTAAACCAAAAACCGCATATGTTAAAAGTAAATAATTGTTTTTCATATTGCACTGTTTATAAAAATAAATTCGACTATATTATATTTTAGAAAACTCTCAGTGTAAGCCGTAATATGACGAAAAAAATATACAGGGTGTTCCATTTAAAAAAGTGCAATTTGGCTAATATCTCAAAAGTAAATCCAGAAAAAATTCCAAAGTATGCTGTATTCTGCGTAAAAGTTCTATAATCGCTCGTTTTTATCTTTTAAATAAGTTATCAGATACCTGAGATACGAGGGGTAACCGAAAATACAACTTTTTAAATCGCCCTGTGAAACAAAGGCTAAAGGACTTAAATCTGTTTACGGCATCTTTCGTTTGACAAAAAGTAGCACGGTGTCACTTGAAAACCGCATCTTCACTTATAAGCGAGAAACCCCATCACACACACGAAAATAGGACACCCTGTACACGGGACACTGCAGATTAAAATACCGCCACAAGATCCGGCTGGCGGAAGACGCCGAGTGCCGCATGTGCATGGAGAGGATGAATCGGCAGAACCCATGCTGTGTTCGTGCCCAGCAATGGCACGACTAAGGTGCCAATCCTCGGCAATGACACCTTGTTGCCGGGGGAGGTGAAAGATCTCTCTCCCACGGATCATCAGTTATTAGGAGTCTGGACCTGGTGGGAGAAATATCACAGATGTGAGCACATCAGACTGAGCGGTCGCGCTGGAAGGGTCATTATACCCACTCACTTTAAACCTACTACCTACCTACCTAAGGAACCACCCTGTATAATCAGATCATTTAACTGGTTGCTTTGTGTTTTTTACCAGATACGAAGGCAGGACGCCGCTTCACATGTGTTGTCTGTCCCGGGCTACGTGGAATGCTCTGTAGAAAAGTCCGCCAGACCGACGCGTCAATTTGAACGAGCGCGACGACAACGGCAGGACGCCCCGGCGCATGCGCCGTGAAGGGTAACAAATAAACCGATGACACTAGAAATTCGCTTATATTTGACGTCATACCGTTGTTAACTTTATGGCTGTGACGACGGTTGTGGCATGTGTGTTCTCTGAAGTCTAACCATATCTAGCAATCCTATATGATGCTTTCATTTATCTCTTGCTTTATTTTAGAATCAATTAAATTATCTGGATCTTCTGACGAGCAGCAGAACCTACTTTACAAAGTTGGTGGTACAGAGCGCCTGCCGCTTTGCATTAATACTTGTACCCCAGGGCCATTTTCAATGTGTCTTCACTTTGATGACATCAGAGTCCAATCAATGATAGGTAATATACATTTTCGACATTGCCCTTGTAACAATAATACCTAAAAGTAATACGTTTTTTATCACATCGGCAACACTGTTACATGCAAACTTCCATAAGATAATAATATTCTATTAAATTGCAGTAAGACTTTGAGTTTTGTCTGTAAACCATGGTCCGAAAGTTGCTCTTGTATTTCGGGCGTATTACCGAAATATTCTATTAAATTGCAGTAAGACTTTGAGTTTTGTCTGTAAACCATGGTCTGAAAGTTGCTCTTGTATTTGGGTTTCTCATACAGGTGGCTAAATCGAAGGATAGCAGTATGGATGCTGAAATTTTTTAATTGTTAATCAACGATTTTTTTTCGACAGAGACATCGAGGGCTGCACGCCATTACATCTGGCCGCCGCCTACGATCACGACGCTAAGTGCGTGGAGTATTTGTTGAATCACAGGGCGGATCCGAAAATTCGGGATGCAAGAGGTAAAATTATTTATGTTTTTTATTATTATCACGCAGATTTTTCGGCCTGGGGTAGATTTTAAAGGTAGTAATTGGAATCGTGTGATTATTTTTATAGGATTTTCGACGTTACATTATGCCATAGCCTGCGGCAACGTTGAAGGTGTCAAACTGTTGTTGAACGTCACAGGAAGAATCTGTTTTTAGAAAGGAGGCTGGTTTGCCGGACACGCTCCTTTACATTTGTGATAACACTGTTTTTTATAGCAATATATATATATATATATATATATATATATATATATATATATATATATATATATACCTTGTTTGGCAGCATTAATATGTTCAGGGGCAAGGAGGATAAGTTCTTGTAAACACACTAAATAACATCACTCCAGGAAGCAACAATTTTTCATTGTTTATGGCATTGCCCGCATTTTTATAAATCTATAGATGATTTTTTATTGTTCAAATTAATTTTAAAAACCAGGAAAACTATTTTTGTTTATTATCTAGATGATAATTCGTTTGCTGTTGATCAAGTCAGTTTACAAGCGTGTTTATTGAATATACAACCTACTAGAAAGAGATAAAATGATATTGAATTTTCGTACAACACCTGATTTTACTATCTGTTTTTATTAAACGATGCTTGGAACTGTCATATTAATAAATGTTTATATTTAAATCGATGTTGCCTATATTAACACAAAAACCAATATTTTTGAATAATTTTATTACATTTTTCACGTTTACTTTTCAGAAACAAAAACAAACAGATCACTATACCAAACACCCTGCCTACAAACTGGCGTTGCGTTAATTCTAGTCCTTGGGTTCGTATATATATATATATATATATATATATATATATATATATATATATATATATATATATATATATATATATATATATAATAACTAATATATATATATATATAATATATATATATATATATATATATGTATATATATATATATATATATATATACATATATAATATATATATATATATATATATGTATATATCATATAATATATAATATGTATATATATATATAATATATATATATGTATATGTAATAATAATATATATAATATATAAAAGCAATAATAATATATATATATATATATATATATATATATATATATATATATATATATATATATATATATATATATATATATATATATATATATATATATATATATATATATATATATATATATATATATATATATATATATATATATATATATATATACATATATATATATATATATATATATATATATATATTTTATCCGCAGGTTCTCACGAGTAAAATGTGTTTAACGTTTTTCTTTCGGTAACTCGTGTGTTGTTGTTCTGAAAGGACAGATTGTTTGCTGACGTTTCGGCAAAGTCACATTTGCCATTATCCAAAGGTTAGAAGCTTACTGCTAATTGCATCCTGGGTGGCAAATCTGGCTTATATCTTGTCCTGGGCGGTACGTCACGGTTGATTGGTTTTTACCTGTCTGTCTCGCTCGGCTGCGCGTGTTATCGGACCTATTGTCGTCG
>JAHBCN010013057.1:17500-25308 GCA_019359885.1 Listronotus oregonensis
TTGCTTTTATAATTCATTAGCCGCAGTAACGTCAGCTTTAAATGCTTACTTAACAGCAAAAAATCTGATAAAATTGTTATTAAAAATTTAAATTCATATTAAAATAAATTTAATTACAAATAAATAAAAGTAGGCCGATTTTTTCGGAAATTGGTATTAGAGACTACCTTTTAATTTTGAACAACTCTTTCTCGTAACTTATTTCCGTATCTTCTCAAATAAATGCACTTTACTCTTGTACCTTTCAATTTTCTGAACACCTCGTATATAATATGTTAAATGTTTCTATCCCAATCTTACTCTAAGAAGTAGCAAAATTTTTTATCAGGAGTAGCTTTTTTCGATAAAATCAAAAATAAAAAAGTTTTATATATATATATATATATATATATATATATATATATATATATATATATATATATATATATATATATATATATATATATATATATATATATATATATATATATATATATATATATATATATATATATATATATATATGTATATATATATATATATATATATATATATATATATATATATATATATATATATATATATATATATATATATATATATATGTATATATATATATATATGTATATATATATATATATATATATATATATATATATATATATATATATATATATATATATATATATATATATATATATATATATATATATATATATAATATATATATATATATATATATATATATATATATATATATATATATATATATATATATATATATATATATATATATATATATATATATATATATTTATTTATTTATTTTAATTATGATTATTTCTTGTTTATGAGGTTTTCTTTACAATTTGAAACAAAATAATATTCCTTAAGCACTGTACTTTCATTAACGAATAACTTTATTTTCCGGATAATTGCCATGGTTACAATTGTCACAACAATTGTTATTATGGAAATTATCCGGAAAATAATTTTATTCGTTAATGAAAGTACCGGGCCTTAGGGCTGTTTTAAACATTAAAGCAGTTAGATTTTGTATTTTTTTAAAATAAACCTTGAAGAACATATTGTTTACATTAATAATAATCGATATCTGCAGCTTTGGAAGGATGAATATTTAAATTTTTGTTTTTTTAGTGAAAAAATGTTACGAAAGAACTTGTCAAAAAAAGGAACAGTATCATAAAACCCTCTACTATGTAGTCCAGATAATTTTTTATTTGTAGGAAACAAATTTTTTATTATTTTAAAACTACGATTTTTTTTTGCCATATGGGGATAATTTGTTTCTATTTAAATTATGGTATATTTGACCTAAATTGTCAGTGTCTTTTTTGGTGTTTATGCAATTGTTATTTTTTGATATGGATCATTTCCTTTACAGTAAATTATGATAGTTTTGATTATAATCTAATATTTTTGTTTCTGCAAAGTTAAAGGTATGTTTGGTTTCGTATTTGTGTAATGCGGTTGATGCGTTTTTTGGTATTTGTACCCATTTAAGCGATTGGTGAGAGGTAGTGTTGTTTTTTTTTATCGTAGGACAGATACGAAGGCTGATGCCTAAGTACTAACGTACCGTGGAATTGTCTTCAGTGGTGAGAGGAGTTTGTTCACACGGGACTTAAATTTTGGAGATTGGGAGAAGAAGGAATAACTTCTGCGGGCAGCAGGTTCCATAGTCTTGACACTCTAGGAATAAAGGAACGAAGAAAGCGGGAAGTTCGGGGCCTCTCCTAACTGAACTGTAAAGATGCATAAAAGTTGCACTACGTGTTGCTCTGTTAGAGCTGCCAGAGGAAGAATAATACTGGCCAATTCCTCTGAGCAGAAGCCGTGAAAATACCTATAGAAGAGCGACAGATCCCCTACAGCTCGACGATGGGCAAGAGGAGGTTGTCATACATATATATATTTATATATATATATATATATATATATATATATATATATATATATATATATATATATATATATATATATATATATATATATATATATATATATATATATATATATTTTGTATAATCTGAACATCAGATTTTTGCATAGACAATTTTGTCTTATGAGGTGTTTGGCTTTTTAATTTTGTAAAAAACTGATTTACTGAGTTCTGACCTTTTTGATATACTGTTATGTTATGTTTATTTAGGATATATTTGATTTTTTCAAATAAATTGTTGGTATATGGCATAGCAATATATTTTTTATCTTCCACATTCTCTTTTTATTTTTAAAAGTTTCTTTGTTGTAAAATTGGCGTATTATTTGTTTTATTATTATATTAATGCGTTTTATAGGAAAATTTACCTACACCCTGTGCATAATTGTTTTTTTACATATTGTTCTTAATTTTCAGGCCAAATTAGGCAACGTAGAAGTACTGAGATCTGTTCTAACTAGGTATAGTGATGTAAATATACAGACCGAACAAGGTAAGTTCTATCTGGCTTTTCAGCAGCATTTTTTTTCACATAGAATTACTTTTTTTTAAATCAATAACAATCAAAAATCAAAACATTAAAATTTTGAACTCTCATTGTCTTTATTTGTTAATTGATACACAACGTTTCGGTTAGTGATGTATCTCCAACCGTTTTCAGTGATGACCAAAAACTATTCTTAAAAGCTACAAGTTTTATACTTTCCGTTGTTCACCAAAGCTTGACCGATTTTTACGGTTTAGCAACGGCTGCCAGATATTCGGAATATCGATACAAGGCTCGCTAAATGCATTTTGGTTGTTTACAATTATTACAGCTTCTTTAAATTTTCTTTTTTTCCAGTGGGTTTCTTTATGAACAGTTTTTGCTTCTGCGTGTTCGGCAATCCCTGATTTCGACGTTTCACCTCGTTCCGTATGTTTTTTGTGTTTTTTAACTTTAATTTTAAGTAGTCTTTTTGTTTCCCCGATGTATATCCTACATTTACAGGAAATTTGGTAGATACAGTCATTATTTGAAACATTGTTGTCCGGTCTCGTCTTAGTAAGAATACTTCTTAGAGTGGGTTGGGATTTAAATGCCGTTTTAATATTATACTTATTCGCGATTCTGCGGATCTTTTCCGAAACTATTTTAATATACGGAGTTATCATAAATATTTGGTCCTGTGAAGACATGTTCAAATTAGAGTTTTTTTGTCTTATTTTGATATTTTTTGATAGTTTTCTTTACCAGTTTCTCACAAGGAAGTTTAAAGGTGTATGGAAGCCCAATGCTGGCCCATTCGATCAAAAATGTCAGCCCGTGTAAGGCTCAATATCCGAGGAGTTGGCCCCGCCGATTCTGCGCAATAACAAATTTCACGAAATAATTTAATGTGTTACCTACTTACACACTGATAAATCAGTGTGAAGTTAGCCAACACATTATAATTTAATGAGAGCCGAATTACCGTTTTTGGATTGATCATTTTCTTATTTTAGTGATTAGTGTTTATTAAATTGTGACTATAATTTTGTGTTTATTGTTTTGTTACTTATAATATCGTAACAAAATGACTAGAGGTTGTATGGTTTTGTCTTGCAAATCCAAGGGGTAACATACCCGTCTTTTTAACTTTAGGTAAGTATTTTTATATTTAAATTAGGTGCTTCTTATAAGACGTAACGTTAGGTAATGAATAAATAATAATATATGAATTGTGAATAATAGAAAATGAAAAATTTTATAGGAAATATTAGTAAGAAACATGTAAGGCAATCTTAACTATCTTTTAGATGATTTCACAATTTTTGTGTATTTCTGTGGATTATTAAAAAGAAATAAGGTTTACATTTAGGTACTTTTATTTCATTTAATAATTTAGTACACTCTTAAAGGATCAAAATTATTGATGGCTGGGCAGACCAGGGCAAATTTTAATATACAGGTCCCTCTAATTGAATGAAAGGAAGTACAATTTTTGGTACGGTTTTTGGCGCTCTGATTACAAATCTAAAAAAAAATTCGGCAATGTTTCGTTTTCGAGATATTCATCATCAAAATTGAAAATCAAACTAACCTTATTTACACTATTCCTCCTTCTTTTTGCACAAAATTCTTGATTTTTACACTAAATTGGCACACAATATTTCACAAACACCTTTTAAAAACTTTTTATGTTTATTTTACCTTTTTACACTTTTATTTTTTAAGCAAAATATGGCTGCTGCCTTTAAACTTAAAGGTCGCAATTTAATGGAAAAAGATGTAAAATAAATAAAAACTCCCAAGGTTTTAAAAGGTGTTTCTCTCGTGTGCCACTTTAGCTGTAAAAATCAGAAATTGTGTACAAGAAGGGAAATACTAGTGAAAATGAGGTTAGTTTAATTTCAACTTTGATGATGAAGATCTCTCGAAACAAAACGAAACTGATCAAAATCGGAGGGAGGCAACTTTCGAGACAATACCATTTGTTTAAAAATAAATTAGATTTTTTTCTTAATCTTGCATTATCAACTTTTAAGCTCGACATACTGTACACACATAATATTTAACGGATATTGTTACAATGGATACTCAGGTACCACAGGTTACTAAACATTTTTAACCACTGGGTTTCTGTCTCATGAATGTTTGTTATTAGTGAAAAGTATATGCCTAAAAAAAAGCAGTTATAAAAATTTTCACTTTTAATGTACAACCAGAATCTTAGGATAAAGATTAAACTCATTTAATATCTTGCCCTTCTTTTATCACAAAATTGGTAATAAGTACATAATACTATCAAACAATGTTTTAAATTTATTTTAAAAAATCGTGTTTTATTTATTTATAAAGATTTTTAGTAAAAATACAAAACTTCCAAAAATATCGACCATTTAATAGAAGGCAGTAAAGTGGGGCCATCTATTCTTTCCATATTATATCAGATGATATACAATCTAATATTACACAATAATTTTAAATATTCTATAGTAGTATCCTTTAATAACCAACAATTTTGTGCAAAAAATAAAAAAGTTAATGTTGGAATTTTGACATTTGATGATGTCAATTTTATAGATAGTAACAAGAATTAGCCGTCGGTCCTGACCTACTACTCACTGCGCAAATTCCGCGGGGCCAACCCCCTTATTCCCGCTGCCCTGCATGCCTGGACAATTTTGTTCTACAGTATTGGGCTTCCATACACCTTTAAACTTCCTTGGTTTCTCACTGTAGCCATTCTGCTTAAGATCCCTTGTTATGTTACTTATTTTCTCGTGCAGGGATTCCTTACTGGTACATAAGGTCACTGCGCGGTTATACAAAGTACGTATGACTCCTTGCTTCGTTCCGTTAGAGTGAATAAAATTCCGGTGTAAATATTGTCCAATCTACAGGGTGTATAAAGTATGATGCTCACGATTTTAATGGGCGATAGACATTTGGGTTTAAATACGTTGCTCAAAATGTCGTCCTCTAGTTTTACGCAAGCCTCACTTCGACGAACCCAGTTTTGCGTACTTTAACACTCTTTTTCTCTAATGTAGCCGTTGTGGAATTCTTTTGCGGTAAATTTGAGCTGCTAGATTAGCAGCATATTCCCGATTTAAACATTTTGAACTGCAACGCCGTTATACAAAACGGACAAAAATAACGGACTTGACGGACTCCATGTAACGGGTAGCGCTGTTACCAATTGTCTTTTAAATTTTTTACTGGGGGAAACATTTTTTTTATTTGTTGATTGGAACACTTAAAACTTAGTTAATTTCATTAGAAAATGAATCTACTGATAAACGATCAAGATGAAAGTTTCCAAATGTTAAGCTTTTCAGAAATAATTGCTTCCAAAGTTTGTAATTTTGATATCGTTTAGACAAAAATCTGTTAAGTTTTGTCACATATGTCATATGAACTTTTTGACTTGTTTTGATCTCCACTGTCGCTTATTAAAATCGTGAACATCATACTTTTCACACCCTGTATATAAATATTTATTACCACTCGAGAGAGTCCAAAATTTTAGTGGTATTGAAACCATAAGATTGTCTGATACTTTCAAAACAACACAATATATATTTTATTTTAGGATATACGCCGCTCATATTGGTCGCCAGGGAGGGTCACATACAGGGCGTTCACTTTCTGCTGCGCTCCGGAGCGAAAGTTTCGCTGTGCGACAATACGAATCTGATGACTGCCGTTCATTACAGTGCCAAAAACGGACACTCGCAGTGTCTGACGTTGCTCCTGCACAACACCGAAGATCAAAACGTTGTCAACATGGTAGATAGGTAAGGTACGGGGAACTCAAGTCGCGAAGCGGCAACGTTGCCTTCTAAGGGACTATGAGCGCCATCTTTGGGGCATTGTTAAATCTATGAGAAAAGGGCGGCTCAGATAAAACTTAAAAGTTTTGAGATATGGTATAGTTTGTCTCAAAGCATACCGTGTTAGCTTTTGCCTTCATTTTTGGATTATACCTGCCGACAACAATAAAACTGCGGATCGGTAGGTATTAAAGGACAGAACATTAGGGACGGACTCTAATAATATAAAGATTTATAATTTATTGTTTATTTAGGTAGATATAATCCTTAATATAATAAAATAAATAAATTTATAAATATATTATCTATACATAATTACATTTTTAATCTAAATATTTAAATCTAATTCTGTTTCACTATCAGAGTCATCATTGAAATTTATTACAATAGGATTTATGTTGTTTTGTATAGAAATGTAAGAATCCTCAATTTTTATATAAATAATTAAATGTGCTGTACTGAATTTTTCCAGCTCTCAACTGGTATTTTAGTAATTACATTTTTTATCAAATTTATAACACTGGGACTTGAAGTAGGTGTAACATTTTTTGCTCTGATCTTTGATTTTACTTGGTTCCACAAATGCTCTATGGGGTTAAACATACAGTGATACAGAGAAAGACGTCAGACAGTATGCCAGCCTCTTCAGCCAAATTATCACAAACATAAGTATTGTTTTTTAATTGCATATACATTTAGGACTTCCAAAAGCTGCGCTCTTTTGTAACTGAATTCAAAATAAATATCATTTTCTAACAAATATTCCTGGATTTCAGTTTTTGAACTTAATGAAGCTGGTGCTGTGTGTAGCAGACGGCTGTGCTAGCTTGCGTTATCCATGACAATAACACTGTTGTTTCGAATAATTTTTTAAATATAATTTTCAAAAAGTTCTGCACTTGTATCCTCATGATAATCCAAGCTAGAATTCTTAATACTCTTTGCAGAGCAAACAGCAAGCAGTTTGGGACAAATCCGTCTTCTGAAGCAGCGGGTATTATGGTAATGCGTTTTTCTTTTTATTTGAAGGTGCTTTCGTTTGAAATAGTTTGACCGAAATCAACCCATCCTTTGGATACCGTGTCGTGTGTATCGAACCATGTTTCATCAAAGTAAATTATGGATCTGTTTTCTAACCTATATCTTTTAATTTCGCGAAGATAAATTAAATCTCCAAGTGCGTAATCTGTGCGGTTCATTAGCACTTCTTGTCTTTTGTCTATTTTGCGGAATTTAAATCCCATTTACAAACAACTCTATGGAGGGTGGCACGACTAATATTTATATTGGTTTCGTCGTCTTCTAGCTTCTTTTTCAGTTTATCCAAGGTAGAAATAACTCCGCTTTCATAAAGACAATATATTTTCCTTCTTATTAGGTCCTGATCACTATTGTCTATACGGTAAGATTGAAAATCACTACTTTTTTATCTTTTGTTCGATTCTTCACTAATAATAATAATAATATCCCTTCTCAAAGAAGTTAGAGTTTTTGTAAGTAGACAGGTTTCTGTTAAAGCTTCTTGTTTAATTAGTTCTCTACTGATTAAAAGTTTCTTATATTTTCA
>JAHBCN010013058.1:0-25441 GCA_019359885.1 Listronotus oregonensis
TATTCCCTACCCTTAGGTTGAAGGGCACTGTATATAAAATACGTACATGTTCACATTACACAAAAAAGTTTAAACAAATATAAAATATTATTACGGTATTATGACAAATCTAAATAGTTATATGGTTTGTTTTTAAATATTACTATTTTATTCACAATAAATTAAGTAAGGAAATTGGAAGAACAATTCGCTGAATTATAAATTGAACAGGATTTTCTAGTAAATAGGGCTTATGAAAAGAAGGTCAAAAGGCAACAGGAACAGGAAGGAATTCTAAAATATTTGCTGGATATAGAGGCTGAACGGCTAAAACAGAAACAAGATAAAGAGGCTAGAAGGGTAAAAGAAAAACAAGATGCCGAGGCTGGAAGACAAAAAGAAAAACAAAAGAATACGATCAAAGGCAAAAGGAGCAAAAGCAAATGCAAAGCTGGAATCATAAGGTCAAGAAGAAGTGACGTTAAAGAAGACGTGAGTAACGTGAGATGTGAGGTATAGGGTGGCATGAATAATATACAGGGTGAATTCATTTAAAATGTAGGAAGAATTTGATAATCTCGAAATAAAGATAAAAACATAGCAACAATAATTTTGAAATAAAATTCAGATTGTTACAAAGGATTTTGCCATTCAGGTACAGAGACTTAAAAAAGAATGCACCAAATTAAAAATTCCCAGGTGTAGCCAAGTCTGTTTCAGTTTTAGGTTTAAAAATTAAACCTCTAACTTTTGATAGCTCTACTTTTTAAACTATGTATCTATGACAGAGACCGCAGCAACAGCAAATCGCTGCCCACCAAGAAATAATTGCTGATACCGTGGGTGTCGAGTTTTTCGATGTTTAACCCATTTCTCCCCAGTTCCGTCAACGTTGCCCAAGCACTGAAACATGCAAATGTTAATGTAACAGCACCTTTTAGACAAGTAGTGCCACCACGGACCTTATTTTCAAATGACAACTATCTAAATATGTTTCCCGCCTGGGAATTGAACCCGGACATCCTGCTTGTCACGCCAGAGACTTTGTCCACTATGCTACCGATAACAGGGGCTTTTGCTTAAGAAGACTGATATTTACTTAAACCACATCGATAAAAAAAAATCAAAGCGGTGCACTAGTAGGAATCCTCGGTAGTGAATATAAATTTGTGAGTGTTGAACCAGTGTCCGATATACGTCTATTTGTATCCGTTTAAGGACAGCTGACCTAACAAGTTTATTTTTCGTACTATGGTTGTACCATAAATTGGTGCATCACTTCACTGTCAGTTTTGGTTTTATTGCCGAAGGAAACACACTAGTAGCAACAATATTTTAAAATATGACTTAATGGGTAATTAAAAAAGTGCAATTTTATTTATGATGATTGCTATTTACATGGAAATACCCTTTTTTGTTTAACATAAATGTCTATTAAAATGAAAACTCTATCATATTTTCCATTAGCTTCGGCTAGGATTTTAATATAAGCTCTGGTTCTCGAAATCTTAATTAATTTTTGTGTAATTCCTAGGGATTAAGGGATAAAACAGTTTTGTTTGCAACAACCAAAAGAAAATAAGAGAATAATTTTAATTTAAATCTTGCAATATGCAGTATTTACTTTGATTATTAGTGGCAAAATTACTTTGAAATTATTGCTTAATTAATCATTTTTTTTTATTTTTATGGCGCGGTTATAACTATTATAGTTAAATTATTAAATAAAAAGGCCATAAAGTTACCATATTAAGTTTAAGTATCCTGCCAAGTCTTTAAAAAATGGATATTTTTTAATCAATAAAAAATATGTCTTTTTTTAAACATAAAGGCATAAAGAAAGTAAAGTCGGGTTTACTCTAATAATAACATAAATGCAATATGAATTAATCCACAAAAACAGTGGCTGCAAAAATGTTGTGTTAATTCAATTTTTTAAGATACAGGTTAAACCATGCATTGAAAAAGATTAAAAACTAGATGTTATATTATAATGTCAAATAAGATAGTGGGTTCAAAAACATGAAAGATTTAGTTAAAAATACGTTCTGATAAAAAATGTTGTTTTTTCTAATACCTACCCTTGTTTTCAACTTTAAATTAATGTATTTTTGGCAATAAATTACCTAGCAGAATGGTTAATACTCATTAAATTGATTTTTCACATATTTTTTTAAATAAAATACTCATTTTTAAATAAAACACTTTTATTTTAACAAATAAAGCTTGAACTACCATGACAGTTTGATAAACTAATATACCTCATCACTATCATTGTCATCGTCAGAATCCTCATTATTTAAATAATTAATAAGTGGTTCAACGATGACGTCTAAAATTTTTTCTCGGCTCCACCAGTTTTTAATAAGTTCATCGGTATAAACCACTGATTTTCTTCAATATTCTTCATTTATTTGGCCCAGCGAACATTCCCACACCATTTGCACTTCACTGTTTTTTAATCCACCCCCAACCCGATTGTCATATTCACATTTTGCGCCTGCCCATATTAGCTCAATTGCATTGAACTGGCAATGATACGGTGGCAGGCGCAAAACTTCGCGACCATTTCGCCTTAATATTAGATCCACTGCATACTCCTTTGGTCGTTGAAATTTCCTCGCAAGTTCCAGAAGTTCCGTTTTTAGCATATTTGGCAAAGGATTTAGATGTTCTTTGGACCATTCAAAAATTTCGCTTTCTTCCAAAGAGATGTTGGTTGTTTATTTGGACCCGGAGTGATAGGGAGCATTATCTAAAACAAATTTTTAAATTTTTTATTAAAAAATTAATAAAACCTTACATAATAAGGACCATAAACTATAGAAGTAATCATTTGGTGATGCGTATGAGTAGAAAAAAACTAATAAAAGTGATTTCTCATTTTAAATATTTTGAAGAAAAAAGGATATCAAATAAACCAGATTAAAAGGTTTAAACAATAAAAGGTGCTTTATTATTATTGCAAAAAAGATTTAAACGAGTTTCTCTACTTAACTGCTTTATTTTTATTTTTTTTTTTTTTCTGAAAAAATTTTTTGAAACTATGCCGATACTATAATTTATTTTGTAGTCATGAGGAGCATTGAATAGTGAAATCAAAAAATCAGATTTAAATAAAAGATTCATATTTAAATTAATAACGCTGATGTTTATATCCCGAATGCAAAAGGTTCAAATCTGATGCATTGATTATTGTAAATCCAAATATTTCGAAAATGTTGGCTCGTAGCGACTGCTACTAGGAAACCTTTTTTACATGAGGATGATATAGGAATGTATTTTTTGCTTAAAAATTTAATTCAAGCAAGCGTAAAAAAAGTTATGACGCATCAAAAGTATAAAAAACAGGGGAAAAGCGTGTAGGAGCGCCCCCTACAAGTGGGAGCCCTACTAATAATAAATTTGGATTTCACATGTCAAAAAACACCCAAATACCAATTTTAATTAAAATATCGGGGTATAATTTCAAAAACTATGAAGAAAAAACAAAATAAAAAAATAGAATTTTAACACCCTGTATCACATATTTAACCAGATTAAGTTAAATCTGTGCCTACATCTACGAAATAAAGCATTTTCGGACATAGGTTTATCGGAACATTTATTTTTATTTTTAAGTAAGAAAACCCTTGCTGAAATTATTCGCAATATTAATGAAACGCCCTGTTTAAAAGTTAATGTCTAGATACCTTTTTGGGTCTTTATTTAGTGGCACTATGATTTTTTTAAAATGGGAAACTATTAGCATTATTTGTTAACATCTCCTACATGGTCCCGAAATTATGCTTTACATGCTTACCGGGTACCCTGTACATTACTCACCAATTAAAGACGGTCCTTCCAAATTTGGTATTAATCGTTCCTTAAGCCACTTTTCAAATAAACTGCTATCCATATTATCGTGGTAGTCCAAACTTTTGGTAGTTGACGAAAAAATCAAATGCTCAGGTATAAAACCTTTTGAAGATCCGGCGTGCAAAATTATAAATCTCGTACCTGAGCCACAGCTCTTTTTTCTTTTTACACTTCTTGGTGAATCATCTTGCCACGATTTGCTTCCGCTTCCGTTTGAAAATTACCAGGTCTCATCCAAAAAAACTACATCCCTAAATTGTGAAGTATGATTCTCCATATATTTTTTTCAAAAATCGCAGGCGCTGACTAGCAATGTAGCGAAAACCTAAATTTTTCACTAATTTAGACAATGAATTTCGCCCAATAACCAAAACACCTCGTTCCTTCAAAACGTCTTTTAGAGATTTTAACATTACAGGAATTTTCTTTGCATATAAATTATAAATTGTATCACGTACATCCATTTTCTGGGTTTCACGTAGATCCTCAGTTTTTGACTTTTTTCGTTTACGTTTTTCAGCTTTCTTTGGCACTGCATTTGTGTTTTTCTCCCGAAAAATATTTCTAACAGAACTGTAGCTAATTCCCAAAGCTTCTGATACTTTCAGCAACCTATCTTCGGTGGTTATTGCCATATCGTCGTGTCGGGTAAAATAGTTGGTAAGATTTATTACCATTTTGCTTCGCTTGTGGGTTTAAAACCCAGAAAACGTTTTGCTTTCCATATTTTTCCAAAAAACTTTAAAAGACTGACAACTGATGACACCAAATAAAATAAAACGTTCATATTTTTTTTTGGAACTAAGAAAAATAGGAAAACTTATTGTTTGATTGCCACTGGAAAACATCTAAGTATGTAAAGCTCATAAGTCCATCGTTTTTAACAAACGTTGGCAACTATTTGAACATGCCTCACACATGAATGTGAGTAACAACAATTCATAATTTTGTCAAAGGTTGAGTCGTAGTTGTCTTTATTAGAGTAAACTTGACTTTAACTATTTTTTATGTTTCTAAACTTAAAGTAGAAGTTCCTAGAAAATGGGTGTACTCAAATTCGGTTGTTGTTGTTTTGTAGGCCTTTCGAACTTTTAACTTAATTTAAGTGGTTTATTAAAAAAGTTTATTTAGATAGCTTACAGTAATAGTCCGGGAGGTCACCGCAAAAAACCAAGCCTATAAGAGAACCGCATGAAACATTTTTTTTAATATTAGTATGAACAATAGCGTTGATTGAGTAGTGTTTTGGGAAGATGCCTAATGTCTATGAAAACAAACGTGGCTCGGGACAAAAATTATTTCTATCTTTCTTAAACCAATGCAAATAGCATCTTTTGTCCTTTTTGAGTGACGACTGGTGCCGAGTGATTCCGAAAAAAGCGTGATCGATTGGTGCTGCCCCAATAAAATTTACGGCGTTTGTATAAACAACGGCCGAATTTAAGTGGTGGCCTGGGTTTTAAAATTTTTTATTAAAGACATAAAATAGAATCGGGTTTTGTCGCTACACCCCGTTCCCAGATCTAAAGAAATTTCTTACCCTTTACGGGAGTTAACCATGTATTATTATTGTTTTAGATACTTTTTTTATTTAATTATTTTCAGTTTGAGAACAAAATAAATGCTGATAAATTTAAAAGCTTTTTTTTAATTATGCTTACCGTTGATTGGGTTAAAGCTCTAGGTACAGGGGTGACCGCCTAAAGTCCACTCCCCTTTAACTTTTTGATTTTAATAGCTATGTGCCTATTTTTTTGAAAAAATATTAAGATAAAAGATTTAACTTACCTAAACAGTACAGCACAGTGTCTCAAAAAGTAATTCTTTCTTGAGCTGTTGGTTTAAGTGGGAATAAAGAATGAAAGGACTAATTACTAGTTTCCTTGTGAATCTTTTTTTTTTTTGGGACGTATTTATTAGGCCCTTTATTGAGGCTACAATTTTTAGCCCAATAGTCGCAAAAATAAAAGGTTCACAAAGGGAAAATAGTTCTTATTCTCACTAAACCAACAGTTTAAAATTAAAAGTTCATAGGATGCTAACGCCAACATCATTTACCTATTTCTTTCTATAAATCAAATTTTGTTTAAGAAAACATATTTATTAAAATAATTGAAATTTATAAATAACGAAAACTTTATTCTTTTTAAAAATATTTTTCTATACAACTCTATACAAAAACATATAAATATGTAAAAAATTACCTAATAATAAAACCTCGAATAAATATAACATAAAAATAAATTAAAATAAATATATTTTTAGAGTATTAAGTGAAAATAATATTTAAAATAAAAATACATGATATTTCGATTTATTTAATAGTCCTATTTGTTTTAGGAATCTGGGAAATTAATTTTTCTGTTAGTTTTTTCCCCTCATCTAACAAAAAAAATGGTCATAAGTCTGAATATTATTTGCTTATTAAAAATTTAATTAATAACTTTAAAATTTACATAGGCTTTTAAAGTCTTTTGTTTTATACAGGATTGCAGGATGATACAAATTCGTGTCGAAGTATGGGGATCTCGGTAACCACAGGAGATACAGGGTCAGTTAAGTAAAGGGGGCAAAGTTGCGCAAATTTATGACCAATAAAATGCCTCTCTGAAATTTAAAAAAAATCCGTACACTTCGAGAATTAACCGGACGAAACAGACATTTTATAAAATCGTTTTATTTTTTCCTGTGCTTATTTTAAGACATATTTAAAATTAAATGACCCTTTTTAAAAACTTTCCCCCTTCAAGTTAGTATTATCAAATTTAAAATCTGACGTTTCGTCTTTGAGCGTCATAAAAACAAAAACGTGTAATTTTAAATCTAATAAAAAAACAAAATCTTATAAAAGAATGTGTTAACAAAATCCGAAACGGGATTTCTTTTAAGGGGGACAAATAAAAGCATGGGTATTTTTAAAAGCTCAAAACACCTGTATCTCAAAAAGTAATCGCGTGCATGTTAGTAATTTAAGAAGTTAAAATATTAATTTTTCTATGGGGCTTTTCGTAAAGGTTTTACTGCCTAATTTTTTTAGTAAACTTTTAATTTCCCCTTGTAATGCTTGAAACAATTTTATTTTAAAAAAAAATATCAACAATATACAATTTGTGAATTTTTGCATGAATTTTCCAATTCCTAAACTGCCTTTTATATTCAATAATAATTTTCCCCAATTTGTACTTTTTTTTCCCAAATTCCACATTATGTTTATCAAAAATTGCATTAAAATGTTTGCTAAACATTGTGACATTGCTCATAATTTTACTTGATCTTTTGGATAATCAATGGAATCTTTATTTCCATAGTCCTTTGCCAGTAAAAGAATTTCATGGGAATGAACAAGGGGGGTTTGGGTTTTACCATCTGGCAACGTCGGGTTTTCTTTGGGGTTCGTTTTTCGAAACATACGCGCTGGTTTAAAAATTTTACGAATCTTTTATTTTCATTAAATAAATCAATAAATCAATTTGGTTATGTTCCTAAACAGATGGCCGATGCTGGCGCTCAAAAAGGCTAAAAAATTGTCGGTCTTTTTACTTCCCATAAAGTATCTTCCCCAAAAAACTTAAACAACGACAATAGTCAATTTAAAACCACTCTTTTTTTACCCTTAGGGGTTTAAATTGCATTTTTTTTTCCCTTTAAAAATCGTTAAAAAAACGTTTTTTAAACTTTTTTAAAAACTAAATTTAGGAAAAAACGATAGTTTTTGGGCCCAATAAAACTTGTCCCGTTTTTTTATAATTATTTTGTAGTCCTTTTTTTTTTTTTTAGATTATTACGATTTAAATTTAAAATAGAAACGCAAATATGTTAAAAACTAAAAGAGTTACGAAAAACTGTAATAGGCAAAAAATATGCCTTTTAGTAAGTTCTATAAAAAAGGTTACATACATATGTTTAATAAAATAGGTAGGTAGGTAGGTAGGTTTAAAGTGAGTGGGTATAACCCCACCCTTTAATAAAAGATAATATAAACAAAAAGAAATTTTTGGGCCCTTAAATATTTTGCTTTAACAATAATTTTTTTACAAGTAAGTATACCAGCACCGATCCTTTTAAATTATTTCAAAATTTTTTATTCATTGAATAAAGCAAACTAATAAAATGTCCCCCTCAGGCTTTGGGGGAATAATAAAATGCAGGAGATATTTTAAAAGGTTCAATAACTTCCCCATTCCGATCTACTTAAAACCCCTTTTAAAATAAAATTTAATCTTTTAATTGAAAAAAAAAGCCCCCTATCTGGAGTTTATATACCTGATAGGACGCTTAACATTTCTCGATCTCCTATGCTACTATGTTAATTCATCGTTAAAATTTTTTAATTAACGATTTAAATTTTAAAAAACAATAATTTTTAGACGGTTTTTCGTTCAGAATTACCCTAAGAAAATTTTAATTATTATCTTAACATTTTTTTTATATATTTTTTTTTGATAAACGTTTAAAATATTTCTATTATTAAACTATCTATTTCTTCTAGGCTTAAAGCCATTCTTATTTAAATTAGGTTTTTTCCCCTTTTTTTTAAACTACTTTAAGATGTAGTTAAAATTTAATTTAAACATTAATTCAACTAAAAAAAAAAACCAAAAAATTTTTTTCATTTTAAAAATATAAAATTTTTTCAAGGTCTTTTATTTATAAAAATAATTATTATTTAAATCGATAATAAAAATATTTAAACGATGCCCTATACCATAGAAGCATAGAAGATGGAGAAATGTTAGCTCTGCCAGGTACATAACAATATAACACCCCAGATAAGAGGAATTTTTTTGTTTATTTTTGTTTTAAATTTTTTTTAAAAATGGTTAATAAATACTTACTTGTACCAATAAAATATTGTTATTAGCAAAATTTTTAATGACCAAAATAAATTTTTTCCCATATTTCCTTTTTTTCTTTTTTATTAAAAATTGTATACAGGGTGTTTTTTAAACATGCAGCAAAAAATTTAACTTTAGGCACGGCTTTTTTTTCCCGCATTTCGTTCTGCATATTTGCCGTATTTATGGTCGTTTTTAATTAAAAAATAATTTTGGATGAAATAATATTAAAAAAGGGTTCTACATATTCTTTATTTTGCTTTTTTTTAAATTTTTGATACATTTGGCGCTTAGTAAATATCCCATATAAATTTTTTTATTATCCCTTTTTTAAAATTTTTCCATACTATGTATTTCATAGACACCATCTAAACAATAAAAAATCAAAAATTTTTCTTGTTGCTGCAACAACCAAATACAAAAAATTTTCCCATGTCACGGAAGCATCAGAAAATTCGGTAAAAGTTTTTAAAAAAAGTTTCTAGAATAGATGAAGGGAAATTTCCAGACGATGTTTTAAAAGCCGCCCAAATTTGGCCAACTTAGAGCTTCTACCGGAAAAAACAAAAGAAAAGTACGAAAACAGTATAATTCATTTGGGAAAAATGGTGTGAAGAAAAACGTTAGAACTTTTTAAAAAGGGGTACTATCCCATTTTCTCAAATTAGCCAAAATTTAGTCCAAATACTTTATGGTCGAGATCTCCCATGCTGAAAAGTGTTTTAAAAACCAAGAAAAAGTAAATATTAAGGTTTTATAAGTTAGCAGCATTTATTAAAGGGAAAAAAATGTGTTTTTGCCCTAAAAGTCAAGGATTTTTTTAAAGAAAAATATTTACAATTTTTTAATGAAGCACCTGATGAAATATATCTTTTGATAAAAATTGCGACCATTTTCGGACTTTTTGGCGCCTGCAGACGAGAAGAACTCCAAAAAGAAAACATCCGACATCAGGCAAAGGAACCCCCAATTTTTGAAGATTCAGACGCAAAAAACTATTTAACCCCCTACTGTCCCGTCTGGAAAAGGGTAAAGACAAATTTTGTTCTTATAACGGACGTATAAAATAACAATTGCTAAATTAACAACGGGTTTAGAATGTTTAACAAAATGTCCCGATTTTGACAGGTTGCCTACTAAAATCATTGAATAAACTGACAATGATTTTTGTTAAACATTCCCAAACCCAAAATCCATTGCTAAATTTAACAACCCATCATCCCCTCCCCTGTGTTTTAAAATTTGTTTTCCTAACTGGGTACTCTTTGATGTAAATCATTTTATTATTATTGGCGACCCTGTTTATAACTATTTTCACTATTTTCTTTGGAGAGTGTTTTCTCGATAACCAAATTTTAAAAATTGAGGCCTCCCTGCAAAAAAGGGAACGTCCCTGGTTAAAATAGTAATTTAGTAAAAACACCTAAAAATGCCTACTATACAAAAACAATTTATATGCCAAAACTTAGATGACTATGACTAATCATATACAGTGTGTCCCAAAATGGTGGGGAATGTATGGGGATCTTGGAAACCACGATAGATAGAAAATCGGTTAAATGGGGAAAGTTTTGGTTTTATCTATTCAGGTTTTTGAGAAATTTGGAAAAAACCTAAAACATTCATTTTCGAAATTTGGCCATATTTTTTTTATAAGTAAAAATTTTTCAAATCTGTAAAAACTTCTTTATAGCAACTCTTTTTGTAGAATATAACCGAGTGGTCAATTTTTATTTTCTACGTTTCGGGTTTTTAGAATCATCATCATCTTTACTTTTTCATATGGGCGCCATATTGGATTTTTCTTGCAGCCAAATAGTGCTTTTTATTTTCATTTCAACAATGTATAACATGTTATAGTTTAGGAGTTTATAAGCTCATCTACTTTAAAAAACAAATATTTTCTCAGTTGGCCTTGATTCCGGCGAAAGTCATCTAGCGTCATTATCAAGTTAGCTCTGGTACGTTATTAAAATTTTTCAACTTTGTAATATGGTTAATTATTTAAAGAAAAACTTAATATTTTGCAACGTTATTTTCAAAGCAATAGAAATGTTATTATAGCTGCGCAAACGTATTTCGACAATTTTCCTGAAAGGCAGCATCCTAAACAAACATACTTTCGAAAACTGGTTACAAATTTGCTTGCATTCGGAAGTTTTAAAAAACCATGACCTAAGAAGTACGTTGAAGAAAATCGACAACGAAATGCTGCAGTTAACCAACATTTTAAAGAAAATCCAACATCTTCAGCCAGGGATGTTGATAGAGAATTTCACATACCTAAGTCAACCATTCATAGGGTAGTTAGGACTATTTAAAAAAATATCGTTAATATGTTGAGAGAAATGGACAACATTTTGAATTAGATAGTTAGATAGTAGAATAGGTCGTTATTTTACATCTTCATTTTAGCAGGAATATTAGTTTAGCCACTTTTCATTGTTTTTGTTTTCACTTGTTTTAGTTAACTTGTTACGTGTAGTTTTGTTGTAACACGGTATTAACGTTATAGCTATGTACGCGAAGCCATATCTGTAAAATGTCTGTTCAGCTTATCTATTTTGCCAATTACTAATATTTTATTGTTTACAAAAAAATGACGTTCGCCGGAATCAAGGCCAACTGAGAAAATATTTTTTTTTGAAATAAATAAGGTTATAAGCTTTTAAATTATAACATGTTATACATTGCTGAAATCAGAATCAAAAGCGCTATTTGGATGCGTAAAAATTCAATATGGCGTCCATATGAAAAAATAAAGTTGATGATGATTCTAAAAACCCGAAACGTAAAAAATAAAAATTGACCACTTTCGGTCATATTCTACAAAAATAGTTGCTTTAAAGAAGTTTTTACAGATTTGAAAAATTTTCACTTATAAAAAAAATATGGCCGATTTTCGAAAATGCATGTTTCAGGTTTAAAAAAAAAACGGGATTAGCTTACTAACATAATTGTCCAAAACTTTCCCCACTTAACCGATTTTCTATCTATCGTGGTTTCCAAGATCCCCATACATTCCCCACCAATTTGGGACACACTGTATATCCTGTGCTCATGCGAACAGAAAATACAAGCTATACATTTATAGAAATCTGAAAATGACATTTAAACAAATTTTATTTAGACCGCAAAAGTTTAATATAAATGTTATTATAATTATATAATATAATATTAAATAATATAAATTTATTTATATAATATGCAGGCGATATGTGAATTTGAACATGTCACTCGATTTCAGCCAACTCTATGCGTTTTATTGAAAACCATTTAAATGCATAATGTTTAGATAATTTTAGTAACTTTTGTACAATGCATCACATTTAAAAAATATATATTTTATTTTCAGAAGAACAAAATTTTAAATGGTTGCAAGTGTTTAAAGTTCGGTTTAAAGCAATAACAAATCCTAATTTTTAATACAGACAAGTACTTATGCTAAATCGCTAAGATTTTCTTCATAAACGTTTTATCTATTAATTCCTATTCAACCATTCTTCTAATAAATTAAAGATTTTTTTTACATTTCTTAAAAAATATATTCAAGTAAGGTCCTTTACGATACAAATTACTTGCTAAAAACTTTTAGACCAAATGCTTAGTCTTAAAGTTTAACAATTAGTTGGAATCATTGAATGTATTTTTTTTAATAAAGTTATTTTTTGCTCGAATTCTTTTTGATCCTTTGTTAAAAACATCAGTCATTACTTTTGAACTATTTTTTGACCCCTAACTTTCTCTGATAAAATTATTTCTGCTTTTAAAAGAAAACCCAAACTCTTAATCAAACATTTTGCTGCCAATTCTACTCGTATGTCTTAAAATGCCCGAAATCATATAAGCAAACAGATCAAGCCTTTCTTTCTTCTCTTAAACCAAGAAATTCTCTAGGCTGGATGGCAAACAAACAATGGTATTATAAAATGTGCTCCTGAATTTGCGTTTATTTTAACTTGACTTCTTTGAATTTTCTATAGCACGGATATTTTTCTGGAGAGCTAGAGAGCCGGACGTGTACAATCTATCCCCAAAAAAGATCTATAACTCTTCCTTCCCTAGAGTTCCCATCCATAAGTCCAACCTCTAGATCTTTTACTTACTCCCAACCCTGAACTCTACCAACCATCAGTAACTGCTCCGCTTGGTCGTTCAGATCATGGCTTGATCACCGTATCATACTCTAGATATTCTGAAGCAACTAAATGCATTTCGCCACAAACGGTCTGAGAAATTTTCTTGCCACCTACCCTTGGGATCCTTTCTGCTTTTCCAGATTTCTATTTCTCACACTAAAAAGAACCCCAAACCTTTAAATCACAAACCGTGGTTTTCTAAGTCCTGTGACAAAACTGGACTTTTAAAAATCCAAGCACACAAAAAATAACCACTCCAGGGATTTAATTTTAAAAATGTTAAAATAAGTCATTTTTATTATCTAGGTCCATCTTGTATATTACTGGTAGTAGACTTATTGGTCTGTAATTTCTGATGTCCTCTTTGCTGCCTTTTTTCTAAATTAGTATTATGTGAGCGCAATTCCAGATTTGTGGTATGTGTCTTGTTTGTAGACAACTGGTGTAAATCTTTGCTAGTATTTTCCAAATCTTTTAACCAGTTATTTCGTTATTTCCTGCTGCTTTTCCATATGTATATATATATATATATATATATATATATATATATATATATATATATATATATATATATATATATATATATATATATATATATATATATATATACAGGGGTACCAAAATATGTGGGCAATCTCTCGGAATCTATGAAATCCCAAAATATTAAGTTTCCATAAACTTTTTTCCTACGAGCCTTCCCTACGGAGATACAGGTACAGGGTCTTTGATTATATTTACGTGGCTTCTCGAGCCTTTATTTTTAAAGACAGAAAAAAATGT
The DNA here is from genome assembly GCA_019359885.1 of Listronotus oregonensis. Lineage (NCBI taxonomy): Eukaryota > Metazoa > Arthropoda > Insecta > Coleoptera > Curculionidae > Listronotus > Listronotus oregonensis. The sequence continues at coordinate 13,592 of JAHBCN010013058.1, forward strand.
TTTACATAAAAGTTGAAGGTTCTTTTCCATATTATCTTTTGAAAATATCAGTAAAAAAATATCGCAATAAAAAAATTGAAAAATATAGGCAACTTCAACTTTTTTAAATGGAACACCCTGTATATTATGCGCTACAATAAAAGATTTTTTTTTCTGATTTCAAATATATATACATTGATGATATTTGAATGAACCATTTTTAAGATATTTAAGCCTAAAATATAAATAAATTAAAAAAAAAAATCATTTTAAGAACGTTTGTTGAACGAAAAAGCTTTAAAATGAAGAAAATACTGCAGCACGGCATAAAAACAAGGTTTTGGATATCCTCGTTTTTTCAGGATAATTATGATACTTTTTCTATTGGACTTGCACTAACTACTTTTAATAATTTTAGAAAATCCTGAAATATCAATCTCGGATGCGGCATCTGAACTTAATAAAACAGATTATAAAATCTATTTAACCTTAAAATTTTACAAATTTTATCCTTATAAATGTATGTCCGTTCAGGAACTTCCTAAACAAAACATGCTGGACCGACCTAAGTATGCATTGGAAATAGCTAGGTTTATGCAGCAGGATCCAAAGTTTTTAAATAAAATTCTATTCACCGACAAGTCTTCCTTCACTTCAGCAGAAATGTTTAATCACAAAAATAAACATTATGGGTCGAGAGAAAACCCTCACCAAATTCAGCAACATAACAATTCTATTGTTTCCATGGCTTTCTTGATACTAATATGAAACATTTTTGTAATTTATTAATAATTTAACTTTAAAAAATCTCAAAATGGTTCATCAAATATCATCATTGTATATATATTTGAAATCAGAAAAAAATCTTTCGTTGTAGCGCATAATATACAGGGTGTTTCATTTAAAAAAGTTGTAGTTGCCTATATTTTTCCATTTTTTTATTGCGATATTTTTTTACTGATAATTTCAAAAGATAATATGGAAAAAAAATTCTACAATTTTTATATAAAACATTTTTTTCCGCATTCAAAAATAAAGGCCTCAGAAGCCACGTAAATATAATCAAAGACCCTGTACATAACGGACGACCCTGGAAATCGTCTTTTTTTAAGTAACTTTTAAAATACTGGGCGTAATTAATTATTTTTTTAATATGATGGTAACTAGATAAGCCCTCTTAAAATAAACCCCCTAAATCATATTTGGCTTATTTAGTTTGCCAGGAACGGACTAGCTCTGACAAAATAATAGCAATTTTTTTAACACCCTGTATGATATGAAAGCTTAAAAATATTATTTTTGGATAGCTTTAACCTTAAACTAAAAAAATGGTATACTTGATTAACATCGATAAAATCAACTGTTTACGAGAAATAAATATCATGTTTGGTATTTTTTTACATTATACAGAGTGTTTTCTAATTGTACGTTAATATTTAAGGAGACAATTTTTGGGTCCATTCTAAGAAGAAAACTTCATATAAACGTATATCCTAAACGTCTTAACTTTTGGGATACAGGGTGGTAAAATTTTTAAAAATACATCATTTATTATTAATACCTGTAATACCACTTTAGATATTTTTATGAAATTTGGCATACATGTACTATGTATCAAAAAGCATTTTTAAGTGTACCACATTTTTTTTATTTGCCAAAATAGGCAGGTCAAATTCTGTACGAACGCCACTGATGAAAATTAAAAAATGTGGTACACTAAAAAATTCTTCCTGATACATAGTACATTTATGCCAAATTTCATTAAAATATCTAAAGTGGTATTACAGATAATAATAATAAATGATTTAATTTTGAACATTTTACCACTCTGTATCTCAAAAGTTAAGACGTTTAGGACATGCGTTCATATGAAGTTTTCTTCTTAAAATGGACCCAAAAATTGCCTCCCTAAATTTTGACGTTCAATTAGAAAACATAATGTAAAAAAATACCATCCATAATATTTTATTTCTCGTAAACAGTTGATCTTATTGATGTCAATTAAAAACACATTTTTTTTTGTTTAAGGTTAAGGCTACTTAAAAATGATATTGTTGAGCCTTTATTATACAGGGTAATAAAAAATTGATATTATCGTGTCAGAGCTAGTTCGTCCCGGGCAAACTAAATAAGTCAAATATGATTTAATGGGTTTATTTTAAAAAGGCTAACCTAGTTACCATCATATTAAAAAAATATTAATTTACGTCTAGTATTTTAAAAGTTTAAAAGATTTTCAGAGGGTCGTATCACTGTATCTTCTGATATAAAAGTTTATGGAACTTGTACATTTCTTAGTTTTCTATTAGATTCTGAGAGATTGCCCACATATTCTGGGACACCCTGTATATAATATTATTATTATTAATAAAAACCACTAAACCGATTTTGGTGAAATCTTTACTGTTTCCCTAATTTAAGCAAATATAAGCCAATAAAAAAGAATGGTCACAATCCTATTAATAGTTTCGAAGAAATGCGTGGTCAAACATACAAACATTCAAACATACAAACATACATAAACCTACAAAAATTTTGTATCTTTGTTTAGAAGACCTAATTGAATATTATATGTGAAGATAATTTCTAGTAACATAATACGTGTCAAATTGATTACTTCTTTTTTTGAAGTCGGTAAAAACACATAAATGGCTGGGGGAGGTCACAAAGATAATTTTGTAAGTCCTTCTGTAAGATTACCCTGTACATGGTAAAAAACAGTAAACTGGTTTTAATTTTATGATTACAATTAAAAAAAGGCAATAAAAAATGATGCCTAACCAAAAAAATAAATAAATTAAACCACTACAAATATCCTTTATTCTAATGCAAAACACCCGTTATACTTTTATGAAAATAGCGAATCGCATTAAAACGAAATTTATTTGGACCGGAAAAGTTTAATATAACTGTTAAAATATACTCATATTACATTCCTGCGGTTTGTCAATTTAAACATAGAGCTCGATTTTAAATAATTTATTTGAGCAATCATTATCTATTTAATTGAACATTATTTAAGCGCAATATTGTTTTTAACTCTTATTTTAATAATTTAAGCACAGAGGCGTTACAATTACTTTTGAACAATTTATTTTGTCTTCGGTCTTTTTCTAGATGTTTTAAGAGGTGGAAAATTGGTCCCGGCAAGGGCTAAACAAGATTCTATACTAAATCAAAATGTTTTTGAATCTTGTTTACATTTTCAAAAATTTTCAAATGTGGGCCATTGTTAAAATTTTTCAAAAATTTGTCAAATAGTCTATTTCTCTTTTTAGTTTTAATGTCCATCATTCATAAGAAAGTCAGATAACAGAGGTATGAAGAGGCGAATGGCACTAATAATGTTAGAGCTTTCATTGCCAGCTCTGAATATTCTTGTTTTCTTTTCATCCAAAACACGTCAATACTTTGCGAATGAAATTTCATCTTAAGCATGCCGTCAGCAGCTGAATCTATAAGATTTTCTTTAATATTTGTTGTGAGATCAGCCACTTCTACTGATTTATCCATGAAAGGATTTATAATTCATCTACGTCTATTGTTAGCTTCAAAGTGCAAAACTGGAAAGTATGTTAGTAGTTCCTCTTGCAAATTATGCAAGCTCTGTATCATGCAAGGAATGTGAGCCCTTACCACAAGCAATTGGTATGTTGCATTATCTTTAACAGTTTTCTGAACACAGGGAACAGTCTCAAATATATTATTTTGCAAAGAGGTTCACAATAAATGAAGTTTTGCATGAAATGCTTTGACTTTATCTTTAACTGTTAAATTATCTTTTTCTCTACCTTGGAGGTTCTTGTTTAAATTATTAAGGTAACTAAAAAGATCTGCCAGAAATGCTAATTTCTAGAACCAAACTGGGTCACAAAAAAGATTAGCATATTCAGATTTAGCATCTTGTAGGAATATTAACAATTCAGCTTTTAGTTCTAGAACTCTTGCCATTACCTTTCTCTCGAATAGCCACCTGACCTCTGTATGATAAATGAGTTTGTGATGAAGCGAACCCATATCTCTACAAACAATTCTAAACGACCAGGTTTGCAAGGCTTTACCTGTGATAGACTTCACAATTTTTATTACCTCTTAAGCACGTCATTTAAATCAGAAAGTAAAACCTTGGCTGCTAGAGTTCTGTACTCATCGGCGACCTTGTGTGATTGAGAGTTGAACTTACCCCGTACTTTATTTCAAAGCTCCCGTGGCTTTTCGAGTGTTGTAGGTCTTAATAAGGAATATAGCTAACGAAATAGAAAAATAAAGACTAATTTTTTGTCTGTCTATTGCCTAAGGGAGTCGCAAGAATTTTTTAACCTCTAAAGGGGTCGCGTATTCAAAAATATTTAAAAACACTGCCCTAGATTAACAAAATAATCGACAAACGAGAATGGGCGACTTTTAAAAATCACTGTGTATTTGAGAGGCTATGATTATTTTGATTGGAGTAATCTGTTTTTTTAATATAAAAGAAATTTTTCTACCGGGTGGTGCATCGCGAGACTGGCCATATAAAATCCCATGTTTGATACATTGAAATATTGGCTCTCCTATTGAATTTACAACAAAATCGTATTAGACTATTTTGAAGACATTGATAAGATTAGCTCACATACTAAATTTCGTTTTTTTTTTCTGATAAAGCAATTAAAAGTTATTTAAGAAAAACTATTTGTAATATCGTTGCATACCTGCTACATACCTTAATGAATCCACCAGTAATAAATAAAATGTCTTGTCAACTTTTTAATTCACGTTTTACTTTGTATTAGTTATTTCAATATGTTTTACAGTATTGAAGAGAAAATAATGGTTGTAATCATTTAATAAATACAAGTAATTACATTGAACTACATAATGAGATTTTTACATAATTGAACAATTTCATAGGAAGGTGAAAAACACACTTAAAAACTGTCTAAAAATACGTTTTAACACAACACATTGAAACTAAAAGCTAATATTTTTTAATTAGATGCTCAAACAGACCTCCGTTTACTGCTAAGCAATATCCTAAACGGTTATAAAATTCAGTTCTTACATTATGAAGTTGAAATGCCGATAGTCGATCGCACGCCGCTGAAATTGAAACTTTTAATTCTTCTAAATTTTGATAACTCAAATTTGTATAAATAACATTTTTGATATGACCCCAAAGGAAGAAGTCGTTTGGCGAAAGATCAGGAGACCTAGCTGGCCAATTTATGGTGTAATTTGGTCCTATAGTGAGTCCATTAAAACATTTTGAACATATTCCTTACTTCTCGTGAATTGTGTGCAGGACAACCATCCATTTGAAGCCAAATGTCTTGATTGTCAGTGCAACTTCTTCCAATGCCGGCCCCACTTGATTTTGTAATAGTTCTAAAAAGTGTTTGTTCCCAAATTGTGATTCAAGAAAAAAGGTTTATCTTTTGAGGGTATTGAGTCCTTGTAGATACAAATCTGTGTTCCTTTTCTTTGCTCCAGTATCTGATGTTTTGAACGTTTGGTTCATTGTTTAATGTGAAGGTGCATTCGTCACTAAAACAAATATTGCGTAAGAAGTCCATATCGTTATTCGCCATTTCCATAACTTCAAAACAAAAATCTGCTCTTCGGATCTCATCGCCTTCTCTTAATTCCTAATGTCTTTGATATTTGTATGGATGATATTATTATTTCTTTAATTTGCGTAGTACTGTATTGTGATCTAAATCGGCATTATTTTCTTGAGCTCTTCCATCGAGTACATTATTATTTCGCTCTAAGCAGTTGCATTTATTAATAACAGTACCTTTTGTCTCAAACTTTTGAACGATATTTTGAACTGTTGTCTTACTTGGAATGTGTCTATCAGGAAAAAACGTAGAGAACATGTCGGATACTCTTCGATAACTATTTTTCATGTAATACCATTTAATCATTGTTATTTTCTCTTCAATACTGTAAAACATGTTGAAATAACTAATACAAAGTAAAACGTGAATTAAAAAGTTGACAAGACATTTTATTTATTACTGGTGGATTCATTAAGGTATGTAGCAGGTGTGCAACGATTTTACAAATAGTTTTTCTTAAATAACTTTTAATTGCCTTATCAGAAAAAAAAAAATTTAGAAAGTGAGCTAATCTTATCAACGTCTTCAAAATAGTCTAATACAATTTTGTTTTAAATTCAATAGGGGAGCCAATATTTCAATGTATCAAAATTTACATGGGACTTCCTATGGCCAATCTGGCGATGCAAACCGGTATAATAATTAATAAGGTGAACAATAAACTCAAATATGATATACACACTATATTAATTTGTGTTAGTGACAAAATGGCAAACATTTTAAAAATTTGTTTGTTTTCTCAAGCCAATTACTAAAAAGTGGTAAAATGTCTTCATCTACAACCGTGCGGTAATTAGAGCTACACGTACTATTTTTAGTGTGGTAACTATTACTTTACGGTCCTAGTGCAGCAAAGTGGCAGTTATTGCAGAATTTAATTTTGTTGTTCAGTATTTGTCTTTTTAGAATTGAGTATTTCTTAAAATAAAATAAAAAATTACCCTTAAAATAAGGTGATACAAAAGCTAACATGCTAAATCTTTATAGTTATATTTAAATTCCCAATGTTAATTACTTTTAACTGCATGGAGTTTCAAGAGAATTTCTGTAGACTTTTGGATGATTTCAGACTCGGGCTTTAATTCTAGCCCTGGTTGGACTTTATTACAACTGCTGATCTTTCTTGCAATGTCCAATTTATTTTAGGTAGAATCGTCAACATAACCTTCCGCCACTATTGATGCTTTCTATCCACCGTGTCGTTTTAGAGTGAGAATGTCTCCATCAGCTTTAGTCAATAAAGGGGCAGAGTCCTGCTGGAAACAGTGGCCATTGTACTTAAATACTGCAATTTTTCTTGGTACTTTTCCAATGTTCATGATTGACATTTCTTGACAGAACTCTATTAATCGTTCTCCTGTCATTTTTCACTCCCAATCCAAAACCTCCCACCACACGTTCAACCTTTCCGTTTTAAACCTTGTTATTCATGTCGCCCAAAACGATGTTAACTTCTTCCTTCTTTGTTTGAGAGCAGTTTTAAGCTGTTCATAGAACTCTTCTATCTCTGTTGATATGTCTGAACTCTTTTCCACATACAACAAATTTCCTAGTGGTGTAATTTTAAGTTAATCTTTAAGCTTCGTTTTTGTAAGCTCCTTCTCTCTGCACGCCTCAACAATTCCAACTCCAAAAGCCACCAAAAAACTTAAATCTTTACTGAAAAAAAAACAGTACGCCACTGGAATCCAGGTAAAAATCTACAAAATATTTCCACCAAAAGTTTTTCTCTATCTTTAATAAAAACCGATATACAGGAACCTTGTAAAATCAACAAAAATTTAAAAACGCCCTGTATCTTTAAAGGAATCAAGTAGCCTTGGAATTTTAACAGATCCAGAAAACGAACCATTTGCATAGAATTTTTCAAAATGCATAGAATAACTTAAAATTTTGACAGTAGGTAGGGAATAGTCCAAGGATCCAAATCTATATCATGTCGAAGGGTGCCTTTACCTTGGAGGTGGAATTTTTAAAATATTTTGTCAACAGGAATCGATAAAAAAATGATTTCTGAGCAAAAAATATTCTTTGCATTTTTTTTGTAGAATGCATACTTTTCGAGATATTCGCGATTGAAAGTCGGAGTTTTTCGTCGATAAAACCAACGTTTTTAACCGTTTTTCAAATACCATATCATCCTTAACTGTTAAACATATTTTAGTGGGTGCCCGTTTAACAGCTAATTAAATATGAGCTTAAAGACTCCTTCAGGATATTCTTAATAACAATTTAACAAACACTATAAAACCCATAAAGATTGTGATTTTATAAGTCAATTTAAAAACATGTTATAATACAGTTTACTAAAATGTAAATAAAAACTAATGCTGTCTACGTGAAATAACCCTTCGCGGTTGAAGCACTTCTAATAAAAAAACCTGTAAAAAAAAATTGTATTTTAAAAAATTATTAAAAATTTTTTTTTTTTTTTTAATTGTGTGGGAAAAACAAACCAAGTTGTGGTTTGTTAAGGTTAGCTGTTATTTATCAAACACAAAATTTTAGAGTTTCAAAGGCAAATAACGCAAAACCTACGTTTTCTTCGAGGAAAACTAATAATACTTTTTTTGAAGCACGAAGCAACGACCTTTATTTGTTTTTTAAAAATATGTATTATAAAAGTTGAGTGAGTTATGATTAAAATATGGTTAGACCAAAATTTTTTGAATGCAAAAATTTTCAAAACAACCTCCCAATTAGTCCTTTTGTAATTCTCTTTGTCTATATACCATAAATACATGCTAATATTTTAACCGATTTAAATTGCTTAGTTTTGAAAAAAATAAAGCTGCAAGTGAAAAGGTATTAAATTGTAGCGTTTTGAATTACCAATATTTTGTTTTTTTTTTAAATTTACCGTATAACGGAAATTGAGATATACGTTTAAAACGCAAGTTTATAGACCAGCAACACCATGTTTCAGCCCTCCAAAAAAGTAAGGGGTTTTAAACAGTTGTAATATATACGATCTTAAAACTTTAAAAAAACCAACAAAATGGTTTTTAAAGAACTTTTTATTAGGAAAACTAAAGAAGTTATGCATACCAAATACTAATAAAGAAAATAAAATTAAAGGTTGTTAAGTTAAATGTCTCCACTCCATTTTGTATTGAATATTTAATTTCTATTTTAGTTAGGATTTTTAATTGATTGCCTGGCAAAAAGGTGGCTATTCAGTTTTTTTTTTGTAAATAGGGAAAAGCCAGAAATATGGCCTGTTTAGTTTTCGTTGGACCTTGTATACTTTTAAATTAATTTCCCAAAGTCTCGTATTTATTTAAATAATTAATAAATTTTAAAATGAAAAAAGGATTTTCTTTGCTTTAAAATTTTATTTATGTGTTTATTCCCTTTCGTATATTATTTTAATTGGCTTATTGGCTTAATTTAACTCTCAGGGTAAGGATCACATGTGCGATTTATCGATTATTCAATTAAACAGCAATAATAATACACAGGTGGAAGTTGGCACATTAAAAAAAAAAAAACATTGTTGGTTTTTTTTAGAGTTCCACAATTTTAAAGGCAAAAAATTAGATTATTAGGGTTTAAAACAATACTTTTAAAATTTTAAAAACCCAAAATCCAAAACCCAAAAAAATAAAATGTTTTATATGTTTTGATGGGATTTTTTGGTCAATTTGCAAATTCAAAGGGGCAATTGAACTTAAAATTTCCAGGTGTCTACCCGTTTAGTATAATGATATATACAGTGTGTCTACTTAAGTTGGCAATATATGGAAAACTTTTTTATTATTAATTTTACGAAAAAAGTTATTCTTTATAAAAAGTTCTGCATGCTCTAAAAACTAAAATACAATTATTAAATAATTTTTTTTTAATCCTATAAGAGGTAAGTCAAAAAATACGAATTTTAGTTGTAATTTTTGTCGTAGAAGTGGATTAACGTACCTTTAAATTTAACAATATCAAAAATTGTTTTTATGAAAAGTTGTTTGAAATTAAAAATTACATTTAAATATGCAGTTGCATTAATTTATAATATTTTTTTTAATTTCTCAAAACCCATCTAGTCAAACAACGAAAATTTTAATGTAATTATTGTGCATCTAATCTAGGATGCCCTGATAAGATATGTCAGAGAGTAATTATTGTACATTTATTCTGGGATGCTCCGACAAGTAATATTTAACATTGGTATTCAAAACATCAGTTGTATTTAGCGAAATTTGGTAGAAATGCCAGCAAAATTTGTAAAAAAAAATTTAAATTTGAAAGGGTGTATAAGCATTTTAAACATAGTTTTAATTCCGAACAACTCTTTTTAGTAAAAATTTCAATTTTTGATATTTTGAAATATAAATTTTCTTTATTTAAGCAAAATTTTATATTTTTTTGATATACCTCGTATAAAATGGAAAAAATTGATATCTGTTGATTGCATTTTTTGGTTTTAGAACATGCAGAACTTTATAAGAATAACTTTTTTTGTAATTATATTTATATTTTGTTCAATAATAAAAAGTTTTCCATATGTTGCCAACAAGAGACCCACTGTTATAATTATATAAATATATATATATTTTTTTTTATATATTTTTAATTCCACATCTAATATAATAATTTTTTTATATTTTTATATTTTTTATTATATATATTTTTACTTATATATTTATTATTACTATATATATATATATATATATATATATATATAAAAATAAAAATATATATATATATACTTTTATAATATATATATATATATAAAATATATATAATATATAAAGTTAGGTATTAGGAACAAGTTAGTAAAACTAGTGTCATATAAATTAAAAAAAAAAACTCACCACAGGGCGTACTTTGTAAACGACAATGCAGATTAATAAACAATTAGGTGTATACATACTTTGTGGTACAACACAAAGGAGAAACTATTCCTATCAATAATAAACATAAACCGATTGTTGTAGAACAGCAATGTATATTTTATTAAGATTGTTGATGTCTTTATGTCATTTATGGAATTTTGTTTTTTTTTTAATTTGGATCTGTTTTAAGTATCTTTGTTTTTTTGTTTAATTAAATCAAAATTATGTCCCTTCACCTTTTCGTGGTTGGCTAAGGCTGTTGCATTTTTTTTTGTCGTTTTTGTGCCTTTTTAGCCTATTTTCCAAATACTGTGTGTTTTGACCGACGTATACACCGGTGTAGTTGTTAGAAGGAATTTTATATATAATGTTACTTTTTTTTGTTCATGGTGTTTTTTTTTAATCTACTAAACAAAAAAAGTAACATTATATCTCAAATTTTCTTGCTCAATTCACCGGTGTATCTATGTTTGGAAAAATAGTAAACAAGCAAAAAACGCATAACCAACCACAGCTTTTGAAGAGACATAATTTTGATTTTATAAAACAAAAATATAAATAGAACAAATACTAGAGTTATATATATATATATATATATATATATATATATATATATATATATATATATATATATATATATATATATATATATATATATATATATATATATATCTTTATATATATATATATATATATATGATGTTCAGTGTGTTGTAATACTTATGAATGCAGAGCTTTAAAAACAGAACTAACGATAATTTCAGGATAGTTGTTTGATATCAGTGCTTGTTTGGCTTTGTTTATAGCGCGTTTTCTATATTCTATGTCAGAAGCCTGAATAGCTCTATCTGCCCCCAAATTTACAGATTTTTTTTTTGGGGTAAGGCATGTTCTGAAATTTTAGTTGGTATACCCCTTTTTTTTGGGGTACCATTCAGTTCTTATCAAAAAAGAATAATAATAGAAATACAAATAATACTTTAATTACAAAAATTTCAAGGCCTGTCAGAGCAAATAAAAAAACTTCTATCTAAATATAAATACCTGTTGCGCATAAAGGTTTTTAACCTAAAAACCGTCATTTCAGTAAACTAAAAAATAAAACCCCCCTCCCAAAAATCTTATTTTGAAATACCATGCAACGACTGTCATGGCGTCTATATAGGACAAACCAGCCAATATTTTTCAAGCCAGATTACAATCCCTAAAAAACGACAAAAAAAACAAACAGTTCTAACGAAACATAAAACACAAAAACAACATACTTTTTAAATTTTAAAAAAAAAATAAAAAAATTGAAGACGGAAGTACATACCAAAAAATGAGGGAAAATATGAGTCAATAGAAATTAAAAAAAAAAATGCCATAAATGAAAAAAAGATATAAATAATTTAAATAAAATATATTACAAATCCTTTATTTTTTAAAAAGGGGGCATC
>JAHBCN010013059.1:0-25304 GCA_019359885.1 Listronotus oregonensis
CCCCCCCCCGGTTCTTTTTGGATTATATACACAAACTTTTTCACCGATCACGAATCCCTGATGATTAGCTTTCAAGTCACAGCGGAACTTCATACAGTTACTTTCTTTTTGTAGCTCATTATTAACCCCTTCGTGTATTTCTTGCAGCTGTAATCTACTGCTGGTTTTTCATTGATATATTGATAGAAGGTTGTCTAGTAAGTAGATTAGATTAGATTAGATTAGATTATTTGAGCGGAAATGGCAAAAATGACCTCCATCACTGCAACCTTACCAGATTTATTGTGGTTTCTAATATCGTTCTTTAGATTACCTTGTCCAGGCCCGTCTTCTTAACTAGACTCCAGAGTCTTGACACTGGCCACTCCATGTATCTAGCCGGTTTTGGCTTTTCCTCACCAACCTAGTAAACCTAAGCCTACATAGTGCTTCGCAGTGGCACCACATGTCCTGATTCTTCAGCCATGCAGAACCTACACAAGCTATCCTCCACGGTATTCTTTCAGGTGTGTTAGTTTGCAATGTCCTGTTAGTTGTCCGTTATCCTTACATTACGACTGTGCTCGGGGTCCAGGAAATGGGCCGAGCAGTCAATAACTGCTTTCCCTGTCGTTGTCCTGGTGGACCCACCAGCTTTAAACGCTCTGTCTCCCAGCTTTAATGATGCTTTAAAGAGGCCTGCCGGTTCCCACAGAATGGCTCAGAGCCTATCATTTCCTGGCTGATGTTCCTTGGGGGCGGTCGTCCGCCTCTTCGTTCCTGGGCCCTCGTGGCCGGTCCCAGGCTATCGTAAGTTTTTTGCCAAACGACTTTTTCCGGGCCTGTATACAATCCCCACTAGTTTGGAATTAATTTTTGGAGGACTGATGGCCTTGGGCCCTTCGTCTGAGTAAAGGACGATGTGTTTTCCTTTACTCCTTTTTCTTTAATCAGCACGGCACTATATTATTGCTGCGATTTCCGCTTGGATAACCGTGGCGTGCTGACCAAGACTTATGGTTATCTTTTCTCTAGGCTTGTCTCCATAGATGCTAGCTCCTACTCCCTTGTTGGTCTTGGAGCCATCTGTATACCAGATATGATCGGCTTTGATTGAAAAGCCTTCTTTCCAGTCCTACCTATCTGGTATGACAATCCGAAAGTGTCTGTTGAAGATGAAACGAGGGGTTAACCTGTCCGAGGGCATCTCAAACAATAAGCTGACCTCTTGGTCCTCCTCTATTTCCCATCTTAAGGTCCTTTGATGTCCCATAATTGGACTTTGACTACGGTTGAGTCTATAGAGTACCGCCTTTACTTCTCCCTGTATGAATATGTGGAGTGGCGGCAGGTTTAGCAGCACTTCCAGGGCTGCGATTGGGGTTGTTCTTATAGCTACCGTGATGCATACACATGCTAGCCTTTGCACACTTGGAAGTTGTCTGATTGCTACGGTCTGCCTGACCCTTGCCCCCAGGCAACTGAGCCGTAGGTTATCACGGGTCTTATTACCATTTTATACAAACACAGGTTCATCTTTGAGTTAAGTCCCCAGCTTTTTCCACAAAGCCAGCGACATCTCCCGAGGGAGATTTTTGCCTTCTGAACAACTTTGTTAAGGTGTGGTTCCCAGTTCATCTTTTGGTCAAAAATGACTGCTAGATACTTGACCTCTTTTGAGAAGGGGATTTCCACTCCATTGAGCTTTGGACATCTGAGTGCCTCTTTTCTTTGTGAAGGGAACGATAACGGTCTTTTGTGGATTAACCGACAGGCCTCTAGTAAGTAAGTCAACTGAAAGGCATAATTCCGCTCCAAGAATGACTTTTGCAGGTAACGTCCCAGTTGTTTCGTGAACTGCGGAGAGAGAGGCTAGTAAAAACGGCTGTATTCACAGCGGTTGGGTCAAGCATAGGGACAAGCACAAGGAGCCGACCCTCCATGAGCCGCGGCGATAATTACTATGGTGCAGGGATCGACAAAAGCCTGTAAATGTCAGCTTTTATTTAAAAATAAAGTCCTATGTACATACCATTTTTACCAACAAACCCCATTATTGTATTATTTTTAGGTTTTGAGAAAAAAATTGTCATTTTTTTCGGCCGACGCAGTGCCCTTCCATATGAATCACTTTTTCTTGACCATCCTATACCTACCTTTGACAAAATTCCACCAATAGAATTATTGCTTCATTAGGTTCACAATAAATGTTTGATTGGGTTGTGGATATGAAAACACTGGAGGATTACAAAGGACTTTCTTTAGTTGTATAATGGCCCCCTTACAATCTTCAGTCCACTTATAGTTGTTGTTTTCCGTAAGTCGATGTAATGGTCTGGCGATATCTGCAAACCCATATTATAACCTATTTTTTTTAGAGTTACAAAAGAGGTTATTTATGCCTTCGGCTTAGCTGTTCGCCGTGTAGAGCAGAATGTCATGGGTAAGAATTTGCTTTTTATAACGAAAGTAAATTAGGCGCCACGGTGTTTCTTCTATATATAGTTACATAATTGTTTTAAATTGGTTTGAAACCCCGAAAGTAACCAATTTCTAATAATTAGTATGATGTTTATGAAATCTCGACAAGACTAAGATAAAAGTGATTTAATATAAATATATCAAAAAGGGGGATTAAATTCACAAACAGTCAGTTTAAAAACAAACAATAATATATTATATATTTACATATTATTTACAATACCCAATACCATTTAAATAAGTGTAATTCAAAACATTTTCTAAAAAAAATGAATTACTTGAACCTTTCTGATTTTTTTAAAACTCAACGCAATTGCGTAAAAAAAGAACGTCTTTAACTACCTACTTGTACAAGCAGAAGAATACACAGCGCTATTAAACCAAAAAAATATAATTAATTAACTCTAAACCAGAAATGGTCCCTAACAATTTCTATAAAAAGTAATAATAATAAACAAAATTTTTACATAGATTATAAAAAAGGTAAATACGTCGTCGCAGTCCGATAGAAAATTCATATTAAAAAAAAGAAAAATACAACCTGTTTTTTCCCTATCATCTGTTTAACTGCAGGTTAGGCTGCCTGAAATGTCCTGCTTTCGCTAAGCATCGAGTTGGTCACTGTGACAGCATGTCACTGTGACAGCATGTCACGTGGTCACGGTTCAATGAATACCATAAAAGATGGAAAAGAAAGGCCTGAGAGATAAATTAGACTAGCGAATACTCTCCATTAGGTGAAACCATTTCTAAAAACCCTGTTTAAAAAAAACTGTATTAGAACCTTTTAAGGTCAAAAAGAAATAAAACCTTTTATAATAATATTAAAACAGGTATTATTTGGCTATTTATGGGTATTCACGTGGCCTAAGCCAAAAAAACAATAGAGAAAAAAACAAAATTGAACTTACCATAAATGTGGGTTTAAGAGACTGGCTTTTTAAAAGCAGGAATAATGCATCGGCTAGCGTTGACAAAATCAAAGGCACACTATAAAGAAACCCAAAATTACTAGGATGTCTTGGATGAAATAAGATTAAAAAGTGAAACAAAATGGAATCCAATACGAGAACAGAAATCAAACATACCTGATTGTCGAATTCTCACTTCAACCATTGATAATAACCAACAATCGTTCACTTTGGTACGGCATAACTACCAAAAGAGGAAATAAGGTAAAAAAATTAAGAACCAGTTCTAAGGTTTTTTGTCAAGCGGACATTACCGCCAAGGCAACTTAGCGAGGAGCCCGTTGTGTCGCCGGTACCATGTAGGCTGAAAGGAAACGAACCACCTCCATATCTAAACACTCACGCAAGCATAGCAACGGAAAATCCAATGAAAATTCCATTTGAAACGTGGCAACACAGCGGCGACGGTTAATGTAAAATCGCATTAAGAAATAATCGATAAAGTCACTGAGACGGTATTGATTAAGAGAGTGTTGTCACACTTTATAAAATCACTTTAAGAGAAACGACATAAAATTTTGTAAAATAATTAATAGGTGGAGAAAACTAATATGAAAAATAAACTTGTAGCTTTACACGCTACAATATGTAAGTATTTTATAGTAAGTGCACAGTCCCAGGCAATTTCTAATTTCATGCTTGTTTTTTTGTGTAGGCCAGTTTTGAATAGCTTCTGTCTTCTTTGAATCTGTTTTTACTCCTTCTTCAATAATTATATGTCCAAGGTATTTAACTTCTTTCTGGAAAAGGTGACATTTTTTCGGACTAAGGTTCAGCTGGGCAGATCTTAGCTTCTGAAAAACCTCTTCAACATTTTTTAGGTGGTCCTCAAATGTTTTTTCAAGAATGTTAATTCCATCAATCGTTCAAAAGTAGCTGGAACATTGCACAGACCCAATGGCATATAATTAAACTGCCACAGTCAGGTTCCGGTCAAAAAGGCAGATTTTTCCTTATCTTTGGGATGAAGCTCTACCTACCACTTTTCAGGTCTAAAGACGAAAACCATTTTGATCCCATCAGCGTGTCTGGAGTATTGTCTATTTTTGGTCATGGAAAACTATCCTTTTTTCCGACGTTAGGTCTTCTAAAGTCAACACAAACTCTGGTAGAACCATCTTTTTTCTTAACCAAAACTACTGGAGATGATCATGGACTCTAAAATGGTTCTTTTATGCCTTGGTTTTGCATGTCTCCAATTAACTTCTCAACTTCGTCTCTTTTAGCCAAAGGAATTTGTCATGGTGGTTGCATTATCGGCGCTGCATTACCCGTATTTATTCGATGTTGAACTATGTTGGTCTTTCCAACATCCTGTTCAGAAAAAGAGAAAACGTCTAGATTTCTTTACAAAATGTCTACCAGCTTAGTAACCTGTACTGGATATAACAGGGCTTTTGAAGAATTTACCAGTTCTTGCAAAGCATCAGGTCGTTTACTTAAAGGGACCTCTACAGGTGTAGCAAAGGTATGGGTAACCATCATATTAGCAGGTTGACAGATACCAATTTTATCACCCTCTTTGACCTGTTGAAAGTAATCCTTTAGGTTCATTTTTCTGACAAATACCATATTTCTATTGTTTTTCGTCAGAGTTCTTGCGGGTAGAATTTCTTTAGCGTATAGTGGACCATTTTCAATTGGTTCGACTGATACAATTTTACCTTCTTCTGAGTCTTCACACCTTGCTTTGATAATGACTTCTAAATTTGGGGGTAATATGACATCTTCTGTAAGTACAACTTCTCGAATTGATGCTTCATTATTCCTTGGAAGTCTCATTACAATCTCTTCATTAGTAGTTCGCAGTATCCACTGGGGAAGGTCAAGTACAAACTTCTGGTGTTCCATAATGTCAAGGCCGAGGATAACTTCGTCCATTATGTCAGCAACAAACACAACGTGCATAAAGGTTGTTGTCCCCAAGGTTATTATGGCTTCATGTATGCCTTTAATTGATAGTTTCCAAATTTTTTTTTCCGGGCGGAATATTTTGAATGGGCTACGATGTTCTGCCTCACAATGGTATGTGTGGATCCAGTACCTAGTACCATCTTACATTCCCGACCGCATACATTTCCAGGTACTACCAAGCTGGAAACATTATTTTGTAGCCAGGATACTTTTATTATTGTTGTTGATGGGGCTTGGTAGCACATAGCCAGCATTTGCCCCCTAAAGCTCTGCTGGGAGTTTTTTGAACTACTGGCAGGGTCATTAAATCTGATACAATTTCCTTGGATATGCCCCACTTTACCATACTTTCAGGAATGGATAATATTTCTTCTTCTAAAACCATAGGATTGTCTCCTGAGGTTTGTTTTTTAAAAAAATATCTTCTGCAACTCTTTTATCACTCTTGCAAAATTATTATTTGAATTGCCATCTTCTGGAACAAAGTTCATCCTTCGAAGTCTGGTCTGACTGCTGGATGTTTGTTTAGCTGTTTCAAATTTAAGTGTATAGACAAGAGCTTCAAATATTTTCTTAAGTCTGGCCATTCTAAACACCTGGTTCATATCCGGATCACGTTATATCAAAATAAAAATTTTTACCATAATCAATATTAAAACCAAAAATAGATTTCCTAGCCAACCAATTCATATACAACCACGACCTGTTCAACAAAGACGTTTTCCGACAAAGAAGTGTTTGTACCCCCAAAAACATTTTTAAGCCCACAAGGCAAGTGCCAAACTCAAAGCCAGAACCAATGTCAACTACTTTTTAAAACCCAACCATAACACAACCACCTTATCAAACAAATAATTATTTTAAACCGACGGGACCGCGTAATTTTTTGTTAGCAAATCTATTTCAAATTGATAACCAATGCGCTTCGTCAGAAATTACCGAAATGAATCAATATGACAAAATAATGGATACATTCAAAGTTCCAATGATTTTAAAAATAATTACCCGGACAGTGAACGGTTTAACTCTAAACAAAACGAAACCTTTTACAATGGGTTAACTGATCCCAACACATATTTGGTCATTTATACACATTTTTAGGATACCACTCCGAACAACATGAAATGAATACATAAATTAATGATAGTTTTCCCTATATAAAAATAAGTCACCCTCCAATAAAACTTTTAATCGATACTGGTTGTACAAAATCAATGTTAGTGCCAAAAATTGCTAAAAAATACTTTCCAGAAAAAAAAAATGTAATCACCAACCAAAAAAGGCATAATCTTACATAAATCACAACTTAAAAAATCACCTACTAACACTCATACCTTTCCACAGTTCATCGGCTCTTGCGTTGGGGCATACGACTCTTCTTAGTGAGCGCGCTCAATTCGTTTAGTTCACTTAACCCGTATTCGTATCTCGTCGCCGAGCAGCAAAACGTAATAATGGCGATTTGAACGAGCTATTTAGCAGAACTGAGTCGTTCGTTCATCGCTCACTTAACAGAGTCAAGATAACCATGACCTATCTTAACCTTCATGCAGTTACCCTACTCGTAACAATATCCTGTAAAGATATACAAATAACACCTTTAAAATTCCCATTACTTCCTTTTCATTTAGGACTTACTTTATTTTAGACTATGAAGACTGTGAGAAATACGACGAAGCTATATCAATATTAGAAAATAACTAATTATCAGCAAATTAAGAAGTGTCTCTCCAAATTTTGTTAACAAAACAACTTATTAATAACTATAATTAAACAATCACTCTCCTCGATAAAAATCAAAAGCTAATACAAAATCGCATCGAAAAATTTGAAAAAGACGTGAATAATGCCATTAACGACATTGGAGTATTTTTTGGGCAGAAAATACATTAAGTCAAATTATTGTAAATCTCCAAAATGTAATAACTTTCCTTGATAATTTAGAAAATGCCATTATGTTCGCAAAACTAAACACATTGCATAGTACAGTGATTTCGGCTGCTGACCTAGACAACATTTAAACATACTTAAATAAATTATATCAAAAAAAATATATTTTAAAAGTATTATATCTTACTATTAGTGTGCAGGTCTACAAGTTAGTTTTTCAAAAAATAAAATATTTTTTTCATTACATTTTCCAATACTCTTAAAAGAGATATGTGATAATTATCACCAACACCCAATTCCTTTTAACCAATCAATAATTATCCCAAAACAACCCTACTTTATACTTGGCACAGATCAATTACAATATAATAACGAAAATTGCCCTGCTATTGAGCAGACCTATATTTGCCAAAATCACTTGGAGCCACCAACGAACACTTGCATTGGAACCCTCATTAAAGAACCAAAAAACCAAGATTGCCACACCCTCAAGGTCCAAGTCCAGACCAACATCGTCAAATCAATCAACAATCAATACGTATTAGTAATATCGCGGATAAATCCACTGAAAATCCACGAGAACTGCCAATCAAACAATTACGAAATAATCACTGATCCAAGCGTCATTGAAATACCGAAATTTACCAGATCAATATTTTAGATCATTACTTTATTAATGAAGAAGAACGAATTATGGGAACGCCGATAACGCTACCAGAAATTAAAATTAGACATTTCAACAAAAACTACTTAAGAGAAGATCCAATCAATCTAAATTCGATCGATTTGAAAATAATTCATAAATTACAAGAAAAGGCTACGCTTTTAAAAAATCCAACCAAACGCAAATAAACCACGTTGGATGAAGCTTCATAAGTACCCTTGGTACAATTGCAATCCTTATTGTACTCTTTTATATTGGATGGAGAATTCATCAAGGAAAAATTAAAAAAAAGAAAACGCTTTAGCACTTAACCACCTAAAAACCAGCCATCTACCCTGCTGTTTTCATCTTAAGAAGGGAGGGGTTATGTGAACAGTAATGTACATCGTTCTCACGGAATTCCAGAAATGCTAAATCTACATTACGAACCCATAAATATTACCTACTTTACAATGTATAATTATTCCCCATTTAAAATCCATTCAGATAGATTGTAACTTGTATTTTTTACTAAAAAATAAATTTTTATAAAGTATTTTGCGTCGACCAAAAACTTAACTTGCGGAGTATTTTTCTCACCAGTGATGGCAAAAGTTCTGTTACTGTGTGTTTTGTTGTCTGGTATTTTAATTAAATTCAGATTTTATTTCATTTTTACGTTCTTCATTGATAAATTTGTTAATTCCTTCCCCTGCATGCACCGGCTATACCAATAATCGTGGCCAATTTTATTAAAAAATAATTTTGATAAGCAGCTGCAGGTAAAAAATTTTGAGGTTGCAAATGTGGAAAATTATATTTTCCGCACGATTGTAAAAATAATATATTGTGCAACAAGTGAGAAAAGTTTAACATTTTCCACGCAAATTAGCGAGTGGGAAATGTGCTTTTCTCACATGTTGAACATTATACTTTTTCTACGACCATTTCTATTATAGCGAAACAAAAAAATATTTAAATATTTTTTATAAGTAATATAGTCAATCATATTATAATCATTTTTATTAACATTTATAAAACTGACTTTGCAATAAATATGCGCTCGCGGATGCATGATACATTCATTTTTGTTTAATCGTTGCTATGCTACGCCAAATGCCACAGGCTGCTAGATAAAATCAAAGTCGCGAATCAAATGCCTATTTCTACTATTCCATATAGCAATTAAAAGCAAATTACTTTTCTCACTAAAAAGAAAAATACTTTTTTCACTGTTTGTAGGTTTTCCTCATTGCATAAGAAATATGTTAGTTAAAAAGCTAGTAACCAGTGAGAAAAATGTTACTTTTTGTGTCAGTCGTAGAAAAATATCTTTTCCTAGGAGCGTGCGTAAAGTTAAACGTTTGGCACGGACTTGCCTGCGCAAAGTAGTACTCTTTCGCACTAAATTCAGAAAAATTAAACTATTTCAAAATTATATAGGGAAGAAAGATTTAGTAGTTGTACATTATTTTATGCAACATACGAAGCCGTTGCAAGTTTTAGTGCATTCCCTTTTGTTTAAGTTTTTTCGCAATTTTATATATTTTAGTTAAAACAAAAAAAACATATTTTTTAATTACCCCGTATACGTATAATAATAATCAGTGAATGTACTTGGACGCCCGCATGATTTTTTTTAGAGGGAGAGGGGATGGCAAAATAAAAATCCTTCCAGTTGTGCCCGTGTTGTACTTGCGTATTATAATATCTTCATAATTTTGAACTTTAAATGCAGTTTCTTATTTAAAATAAAATTATTTAAATTTTAGAAAAAGTACTGTGATAAAATGTATATTGTGGTGTATTTAACTTGGAAAAAGTTAATACACTACATATATAATAGTGTGTCTCAAAGTATACCGTGTTAGCTCTTGCTTTCATTTATGGATTATACCTGCCGACAGCAATAAAAGTGCGGATCGGTAGGTATTAAAGGACAGAACATTAGGGACGGACTTTAATAATATAAAGATTTATAATTTATTGTTTATTTAGGTAAGTATAATCTTAAAATTACATTAAGAAATTAAATATATGCAAAGTTTTAATAAATTTATAACTGCATTATCTATACATAATTACATTTTTAATCTAAAATTCTAAATCTAATTCTGTTTACCTATCAGAGTCATCATTGAGATTAATTACAATAGGATTTATGTTGTTTTGGATAGAAATGTAAGAGTCCTCAATTTTTATAATGTGCTGCAGTGAATTTTTCCAGCTCTCAACTGGTATGTTAGTACCTAATTACATTTTTTATCAAATTTATAACACTGAAACTTAAAGTAGGTGTAACATTTTCTGCTCTGTTCCACAAATGCTCTATGGGGTTAAACATACAGTGGTACGGAGGAAGCCGTAAGACAGTATGCCCATCCTGTTCAGCCAAATTATCACATACATATTGTTTTTTAATTGCATATGAATTTAGGACTTCCAAAAGATGCGTTTTTTTGCAACTGAATTCAAAATAAATATCATTTTCTAACAAATATTTCTGGATTTCAGTTTTTCAACTTGATGAAGCTGGTGCTTTGTGTAGCAGACGGCTGTGGTAGCTTGCGTTATCCATGACAATAACACTGTTGTTTGGAATATTTTTTAAACGATAATTTTGAAATCACTTTTCAAAAAGTTCGGCACTTCTATTTTCATGATAATCCAAGCTAGAATCCTTAATATTCTTTGCAGACAACAGCAAGCAGTTTGGCACAAATCCGTCTTCTGAACCAGCGTGTATTATGGTAATGTGTTTTCCTTTATTTGAAGGTGCTTTCGTCTGAAAGTCTTGACTTGAATTAACTCATCCTTTGGATACTGTGTCGTGTGTATCGAACCATGTTTCATCAAGGTAAATTATGGATCTGGTTTCTAACCTATATCTTTTAATTTCTTGAAGGTAATTAAATCTCCAAGTGCGTAATCTGTGCGATTCCATTACTACTTGTCTTTTGTCTATTTTTTATATTTAAATCCAATTTTACAAACAACTCTATGGAGGGTGGCACGGCTAATATTTATATTGGTTTCGTCTTCGTCTAGCTTTTTTTCAGTTTATCCAAGGTAGGAATAACTCCGCTTTCATAAAGACAATATATTTTTCTTCTTATTAGGTCCTGATCACTATTGTCTATACGGTAAGATTGAAAATCACTACGTTTTTTTCTTTTGTTCAATTCTTCACTAATAATAATATCCCTTATCGAGGATATTGGAGTTTTTGTAAGTAGACAGGTTTTTTTTAAAGCTTCTTGTTTAATTAGACCTTTACTGATTAAAGTTTTATACACATTTTTCACAACCTGTTTTGCATCTAATGACAAATGATTTCGAAGCGACATAGTTATATTCTCGTAAAACAACTTTTTCTAAACGCACAGTAAAAACGGTTATTCAACACTGCCACTAAAATATTAGCCAAAATATTTATATTCCTAATGGTTAATACTCAAGAAATACCTGGCCCACCCCTGCCCTTATGAACAAATGGGTTTACCCAATAACAATAGGTAATAAAATCGTTAAAGGTTTTTTGGGGTATGCCATAACGATTTACTTTGAGACAGACTATACAACAAATCAAAATCTCAGTGAGAAAGCATGTCTCTCCTTGCCCCCCTTCCAATGCGAGCTTCCATATGAATATAATATGTCAAGCAACAATGGGGCATTTGTTGATTTTGAAAAATAATATCAGATTTTTTCTTCAAGCAACAAAAACAATGACTTATTTTTTTGTTATCTGAGGCTCGTAGAAAGAATATTGTTCCTAATGCATATTGTGCATAACAATAGCCAGAAGTTAATGGAGGGTGGTTTAGAGGTAGTAGTTTAATTTGTATAATGTGTTGCACTACCGCGTTGTCTCAAAGGTGCCTAAAATTAAATAGCTGCATGTTTCGGTACTTGAACATCCATCGTAGATGGAACTGGAGAAAAATGATTTAAAAATTTAAAAACCCGGCACTTATAGTACATAGTACTTTGGCTTCATACAAACTGTGGCCTATTATGAAGATAGCGGGGAAACGTTAATCGTACGCATACGCACCACAAGTTGTTGCCGATAGACGCTGCTGTCGACTAAATGAGAACTGTAACCCTATAGGTAGGAATTTAAAGTTTTGACGCCCTGTATAAAGATTATTATTTATTGAAACACTAGAATACACTAAACAGACAAGTTTTATTTATAATAATTTATGACTAATTACACCACAATATTATTGTGATACGCCTATGTGGCGTATCAACAATCAATTCAAATATTTAAAAAAATTACTGCTTATAAGATTTTTTTTTTTTGACAAATTAGTTAATTTAGTTTACATTTGAAAATTATTAATAAAAGAAAAGAAAGGGAATGCTTAAAAATAATCTTTTATCTGGCACTGATTGCCTTAATTAATTTGTTAAGAGGTTGTAGATTTTACACCGTACTTATTATCTAAAAAAATCAGCTGTTCACAATTTTATTTTAAAATTTAAACTGTAAAAATGTGAATTTAACAAAGCTTACTTTTACAAAAAATATGTGAAAAAAGTTACAAATTTTTCTCAGATGAATTGTTAAAAATTTGCTTTAAATCGGCAACAATTTTAGTTAACTCTTGTTTAAAATCGAAATGCCCTACGGAGTCTATGAAGCACAAATTTGTTTATGTTACGACACGATTGAGAATGTTTTTATCACTATAAAGTTAGAAAAGTTAAAATCAAATTTAGAAGTCATTTACCGTTTTGAAGGCACCCGGTATTAATTCTTGACTTACTATTTCACCAATAAGATTAAAGGCCAGTTCTGTCCTTTTCTTTTAATAACTTTACTTTACTTTTGAACCTTACTTACATGTCAAATTAAATTCGACAGAGAAATAGTTGAACAACTTATAACTTTATTTGGTTACAGAAAAAAGAAGGCAGTAATTCATACTGTCGTGGGAATTTGATATTCTCATCAAGGAATTTAATAGAATATTTCGGTAATGCACCTGAAATACAAAGACAACTTTAAGACCATGATTTACAGACAAAACCTAAAGTCCTACTGGAATTTAATGGAATATTTCGGTAATGGGCCCGAAAAACAAAAACAACTTTCAGACAATCTTTATTTGAAACGAGAGGTCTTACCGTCAATCGGGGGAAAGTCGATTTAAAAAATATATCTTTTTGCTACTGTGTTTAAACTTCTTCGCGGTTTCATGTGAAAAAAATACTGTAGGATGCTAGATGTTTTAGTTATAAGATGACTTAGCTGAAAATGTCTTACGTAGGTAGGTTTTCTATATATATTTTTTAAAACACTAGTCGGCTTTACCCCCACTTTTGGGGTAAAGACTATTAGCCCTTTAAAAAAACATGTAAAATCGAATTTACCCCGGCATATTAATAAAGTCGATTAATAAGTACTAAAAAAATAATCAACGGGATATATTAAGGCGAAAAAAAGCAACACAATTTTGAAAATAAACTTTTATTTTTCAATTAAATTTTTAAATGTAACTCAAACTTATTTTCTATCATAAAAATCATTATATAACGCTTAAATCATTCCAGCTTATTTAATTCTTCTTCCGTTAGACGAAAAAAATGCTTTCCCCTCTTCACGGATCTTAATTTTACTTTTTTTATAACTTGATCTTTTGTGACTTCAGATATATCGATGTGTTGAGGGAAACAAGAAATTATTGTTTTTTATTTCTCTTTTTTTCAGTGTACTAAAAGTAATAAATGATTCAGAAAATCCTTTTATTTTTCCTATAAAAAACTACTTCTTTTGTTAGTTTCATATTTAATTAATTATTGCAAAATCGTATTGTGATAGACTTTGGTCAGCACCTGTAGATGCTGTGGTGGTCGGCAGCTCTACGATTTCCTAATCCCTTGAATAAATTTCTACTTCTAAATCAAAGGTCGATCCACGTTCTGTAAGCTGAAGTTTGTCTTCACTACTACTGGTGTCTTATACAATTTTCCTTTTTTTTATCTTCTACATTTTTCCGGGCCCTTAGTCTGTTCTTTAGAGTCTTGCTCTGCTTCCTTTGGGATGAGATCACTACTGCTGCTTCCCTGAGGTGGTTCACTATAACGTCGGTCCAAATTTTTTCTGAATTTTCATCTGGTGTAGACTGGCGAGAAAGTTTTTTAAGCACAATATCCGGGTTAAATGGCGCGATGCTGCATGCTTTAAATCCAGCAATGGTATTAGCTTGTGATCTTAATCCAACTTCATCAATTGCATCTTTGAGAAGACGGGGAAAAACTGTTTTTGGTAACACGCCGCTGTTTTTCATTTTCCATTTTTCTAATATTTTTCTCCATGAGGCTTTGAATGACCTAAAGTAAGAAACATCTAATGGTTGTAACAAATGCGTGGAATAAGGTGGGAGAAGTGCAAATCTGATGTTATTATTTTCACATTCTTCGATAACAGTTACTGTAATGTGACTGCTTAAATTATCACCAATAAGTAAGTTTTCGCCTTCTTGAGTTCGAAAATATGGCAAAATTATTTTGTAGATCCAGTCTTCAAAGGTGCTTGCATCAAACCAGCCACTGGTAGTGTGGTTGTATTTTGCCCCTTAGTAACCACCTTCCGTCCATCCTGGGTAGGAATGTTTGGCCTTATAAAGCACATAAGGCAAAAGTGATGTGCCATCCGCCTTGATAGTAAACATTACTGTCGTGTTTGTCTTTGAAGTGTCCATATTCCTAAATGCGTGCTTCGACCCTTTTTAAAAAATAACTTTGGCTGATCCAGGATTATCCACAAAATTTGTGATGGAATATCCTTGATTACTACTCCAAGAATATCGAAATATTCTTTGACCGTTTCATAACTCAAAGCAGCCCAAACATGTTTTGTATTTTCTGCTAATTTGACGGAATATCCCGATTACGACCCATGAATTCTGTGAACCAATCCTGGCCAGGCAGATTATCAGGAAATTCTTTTTCAGTTATGCCTCGTTTAATAAGGTACTGCTGAACGATGAGCCCAACGTCAATGGGTTTTAAGGGAAATCTACTAATTGCCGCTCGCTGTGTTCAGAGAGTGCCGAAGATCTTCTATATTTTAATGAAACTCTGTTGTGAACGTGATCGCTGAGGATTGTATACGGTACCGCATAAAACTCAGACGCCGCCCTCTTTGACATATTTTTTTCTCCTACAGCTTTCACTGCATTTTTCAAATACACCTCGTCATAATTCTTATTTCCCTTCAGACCAAATTTCTTTTTGTAATTTCGAGGCATCTAAAACCAAAAATCCATTTTAAAAATTAAACTTATACTTCTATAACCTTTTATGTTTTTTAATTTTCTCATTAAATAAGAAGTCCGAAAAGAATATATTTAAATTAAACGCTTTACACCACAATTACCTTTGCGAACGGCGGCCTTAAACTGATATTTCTGCAAGGCGTTTAGCTCAGGAACACAAAAAACCGGAGCCGTGTCACATGGATCGACTTTACCCCGCCTGATCGTCTTTCCCCCAGTTGCCGCCGTACACGGAAACATGTCGATGTGTTAGCGTTGCCGACGGTCGGCTTCCTTTGTTTCGTTTTTTTTAGATCGGTAGAGAAATTTATTAAAGCGGCATTGTCACGGCTAAAAGGGAAATATACTGTTGAAATTTAAATTTTTATTAGTTTATTAAAAATAAGAAGGAATGTTTGCTCACATGTGGCTATAGAAAAAATATCTTCCAGGTTGTAAGATGTGTTTCTCCAAAAGAAGATAAAAAAGGAGTGTTGTTTACAAGAAAATATTTAATGGGTGTACTACAAGGCGATTCTTTGGCTATGTTGACAGCATGCCTAGGAAAGAGTAGAGTGGGGGGACGTGAAAACAAAATAGGTCTGCTTACGGACGCGCCAAATGTTAGCGATTTCTTCCATTCATCAATGGTTTCTCGACATTTCTGATGCGTGTCTCTTGTCAGTATCATATTATTATGAATTTATTGCATTAAAATTGCAAGCAAATTATTGAAAAATATATTTTTAAAATTGTCTCTAGTCATCGGCAAATCTACAGATGACCGGACGCCTCGCCACTGTAACAGATAAATAGATCGATAAATAGTGACTAAAATAGATAAACGGTGTTACACAAAATTTAAATATCAAAAATTGTAATATTAAAAAGTATATTACAAGAAAGTTTTCATTTAACGATGTAGCTTTATTTAAAAAAAAGTTTAGTTTATTTTATTAATTAGGACTTATTATACTTACATATAATAGGAACACAAGCCGATATTTACATACAGGTTAAATATCCGGCCACAAAATAGAATCGAGGAAGTGGTGTTTGCTTGCTGATTTGTGAGTCTTCTTGTTGCTTCTTTTTTGAAAATAGTGCGTGGTTTTTATTTTTTTATGGCGTTTTCGGTTGATAGGATGACGTCACGTCATATTTTAAACAAAACCTTCAAATGAAAACAAGGTTATCTACTGTCCAGCAAAATTATTGAAAAAAATGTTTTTTATAATATCTTCGTTTACTTGTATGTGTAACTACTAGTTACTAGCTTTTTAACTACACCTATTTCTATAGAGGTGAAAAATATTCAGCATACCTAACCATTTAATGAAATATAAATTAATAGTTTATTAAAATATTTAAGGACATTTTAATTTTATTTCTAAATAACTATGATTACAGAGTGGTAAATAGACAGAAGTGACATTTATCACTGTTACCTATAGGCGTGTTAAATGCATCAAGAGATTTCAGCGCTAAACCATCTGATGAATTTAACAACACGCCTAATTATTTAAAAGTTAATATATCTTAACATAGTACTCTCAAGATAAACCAATAATTAAGCCGCATTCTCAGATCTCGTAGTGTCGTCGCGACACAACCCCACATTTCGTGTCGCCGCTGTCGCTGGAGACGCGTAGTTGACAGGCAATTTGTATTTTTTCTTTTTTATTATGTTTTGTTTGCGATTTATTTATACCTTTCTCCATCTTCCCTTATGAGATTATACCTCCAAAAACACAAATTAAACACCGTTTAAAAATTTATTTAAAACATGAAAACCACCATTTTTAATAAAATTTACCAGCAACACCGGCTGTAGTTGGAAATATTCAACTTCACCAAGGGTCTCAGGCGACAGATGAATGGGGGAATATGGGAATACGGCTCTTCCGTTCCTACCGGTTGAAAAGCTGTCGCCGACGACAGTACGAAGTCTGAGAGCGCGTCCACACTACGATAGAAAAAGCGGATTGACGGATCGACGTAACGTCCCATGAAAATTTGTCTGTCCACACTACCAATTTAATTATCTGTCAAATTTGCCAAATATCCCAATCTATCCTTTTGTTTATTTATATTTTTATATAAAATTTAATTAAAAAAATATATAAAATTTAATTAAATTGTGTGTTCTCTATGTTCTGCTTTGTTTTTTTCTTTCTTTGGTTGTGTATTATTTTTGTACTTTGTAAACAATGCATAAAACAACAGTTAATAAAACTTTGTTATTGGCTGCTGTTTGTAAAAAATACAAACAATTCCTGCTTGGTGGCCCCAATTTAAATATCCAAAGGGCTTTGGAGTTTCTGGTTGAATTCCAAAAACTATCCATTTTTATATAAATTCTAGCTCTAGCAGGTCCAATTTTTAAACTGCAATTATTATTAAGGATTTTTTCGCGACTTACCGTTTTTAACTACTGGTTGATAGCAGTTCTTTCCCCCGCCATTCTAACCGTGTTTAACCCGCCTATCCTCGCAAAAACGAAACGGTTTACGTATGTCATCTTACATACTAATCGTTTAATACACTTTTAAGTTTAAATTTAAATGTAAGGTTTTTGGAGAGTTAAGAAATAAGTCGAAAAGATAATATATAAACCAAATTTTTCATTTAATAAGATATTAGCTGTTTCCAAGTCAACTATAACAAGTAAATTTTTAACGTTTCCTTGAAAGTGTTAGACAATGTAATTGTTTCAATAACACTAGAATGACTTCCATTGTCTTTATTTGTTAATTGTTACACAACGTTTCGGTTAGTGATGTACCTCCAACCGTTTTCAAGTGATAACTGTTATCACTTGAAAACGGTTGGAGATACATCACTATCCGAAACGTTGTGTAACAATTAACAATTAAAGACAATGTCCAAGTCCAAGATTCTAGTGTTATTAAGTAAATTTTTCCTTTATTATTTAAATATAATTGCACTAATTCATCCATTTGGGAATTAACTAATAAACCAAAAAATCTGCAATCCAAATAGTTGTTAAACCATAGCACAAAAAAACATCACAAGAACCAAAACAATAGAAAAGCCGCGAATCCTCCATTATTTTAAATTGAAACTTGACATAACCAATATTAACGCTCCTCCTGACTAGTGGCGATAGCGGCAGATACTGGGTACAAAGTAATGACGTAGATACTGACGCCAGAACACCTTCCCCTACGTTACTGCTTCTCGCGAAAATAAACCGGTATGTTAACTGTCCTAACAGTGTTCAACGCGGTATGTCGATAAAATTTGATGATTGTTATTGTTGTTAGTTTAGTTTATGTCATTATTGTCATTCCGTCGATGCGCGTTTCAGCAAAAAGTTAAAGTTAAGTTAACTTTTTGCGTAATGACCTTGTGTCTGCTGAAACTTGACAGGCATAGAAACTGACCAATAGAAACGTTAGATTTCGATACGCGGATCCGCCGTTATGCGTTTTTCATCATAATGTGGACGCGCTCTGAGAACGCAGCTTTAATGAAAAAAGCATAGATTCTTAAGACCAATATCATCATCTCTCTATTACAAAAATGGCTTTTAAATTGCAATAAATTAAGATGGCGCTGATGATTCCAAGACCCGTTCTAAACCAAAGACCTTTTCGGGGTATGCTCTGCGCAAGCGCGTCCACCATGTTAAAAAGGCAGCAATAGGAAAGTTTCGGAATTTTTTTTTTAAATATGGCTGCAATTAAATAAAAAAAAATTAATAGTGCTTCATTAGTGCATCATACCGTAGAAGCGCACAATTGTGTTCAGTTACGATGATGGTTAAAGTGCTATGGTCTTCCTCGAGGAGAAAATAAAGTCAAACTAGTTGGGAGGTTAGGATAATAATAATTTAAATGTCAAGTCGAACTATATTCTACTCGTCATAGTAATAAGCAAAAGTAATTATTACAAAAAAGTAAAATCATTCTTATTTCTTTGTTTTTAGCAAGGTTCTAGTGCCTTTTACTTACGACAAAATTTATTATTTGAGGTTATGGCGCAAGCTATTATATTTACAATAAATTAAATATATTACCTTATCACCAGTTTCTTTTACACACTTGATGGGGTCTGGATATTCGGGTGTTAAGCCACATTCTCGTTTAAAATGAAATAAACAAATATATGGGTCTTTACTACCATTATCAATTCCTTGGAATCGACCATCACCTCATCCAAACCGCTTTACCCACAAATCACATTTAGCACATTTTGGACAAATTTTAAGGTGCTTTCGCTTACTTGTTTTAATGAGTTTTCGGCGATATTCAAAACAAGGCTTTGGAAAACTAATAAAATATTATTAATTCTCCTAAAAGGATTTACTACGCCTACCACTCCATACTCCATATCAGGGATGTTACGGAGCTTCGACTCCGACTCTGTTAAGTCGGAACTTCCGATTATAACTACACCGAGATAATAGCGACGGCGGCCTGCGCCGACTGTTACGAACAGGTTCATATTCAAACCTGTCGCCTTGGTAGTTCCCCCCCACGCCTTCCGTACGTAGGTTTTGTCGTCAATTATTTCTTCACTTGTTATTAATTTGTTGGGGACAAGACACGTGTTTATACGTTATGGTAATTTTTTTGGGTTTTTTGTCCCTTTTATATCAATCCGACTCTGGTTCCGACCCGAAAATCAAACTAAAAACCCCAAACCCTTACAAGGCCTATAACCTTTTTATAACTTCACTTTATATATTGGGGTCAAGGTCATTGGTTCATTTAGCTACACCAGCGCCTTCTATTGAATGCTATTCTGGGAACACTTTTTGAGCAAAACAGCTATAAGAGAGGGTGTTCCCCCTTCTAACCTCCACGGAAGAAAGTAAGAAATGATAGAATCCCCGATAGAATATGGCCAGTATTTTTCTTTAAAAAGGTTACTTTCGGGAAAAAAATCTATAAACAGTGATCTCCATAGGATTTTTTTAATTTTTTTTCCCAAAAAACGGGAAAATTACAAATTGCTTATTATTCCAGATTATTATGTTATATATGAAAACAATTCTAACAGAAAATTTAATTTTTCAGGTTTTCCGTCTTTTTTCTTCCTTTTAAAAATTACACGGGAACTCGTTTAATGGCGATATCAGTTTGAAAAAAGGTTTTTTCGCACATCCCTTTTTTAACCCAAATGACCTTTTTAATCGTCTTCCCGCCTACCCCCCCAAAAAAAGGGAAAGGGTTTTTTACGACATTGGGGGGCCCCCTTTTCATACTTAAAAAACCTTTTTCCCTTTCCCCCTCTATATTTAAATATAATTGCAAATAATTAAAATTTTGGGAAAAATTAAAAAAAATCGAAAAATCTGCAATCAAAAATAGTTTTAAACCAAAAAAAAAAAACAAACAAGAACCAAAACAATAGAAACGCCCGAATCCTCCATTTTTTAATTTGAAAAAAACCTTTAAATTTTTCCCCCACTATGGCGATGTTTTTTTAAACTCACCCGTTCCTTCTTTAAATGTCCGGGCCCCCAAAAAATTCCTGTTCGTTCCCTGAACTGGACACATGACAGTCGTTTGACACCCCCGAAAATCGGACGTTTTTGGGGTTTAAACGGGCTCCTCTAGAATGCCGATAAACCGAAATCCCTTAATGAGTGCAAAAAATTTGCATTTGGGGGGGATTTTTTCCCAAAAAAAAAAAATATTGGGGCAAACATGTAATCCTAAACTTTTTTACACCCGTTTCCATTTAGTGCGAACTCAGTCCCACTCGGGCAAAATAAAATTTAAAACTGAAATTTTTATAGTATTTTTTTTTTAAACGATATAATTCCGGTTTAAAAAAAAAGTCCGAAAATTTGCCCAAACCCCTGTTATTCCCATGTATTTGGCCCAAAAAGGGGTTGGGGTCATTTTTTTTTCATCACTCGGGAAAAAGATTTTGGGGGTTTTTTTTAGGGTCAAAATCCCCGGCAAATTCTGGAACGACCTTTAATTTTTAAAAAAAATACTCAAGACCAGGGGGTTTTCCTTGAAGGTTAAAATTTTACGTGTTTTTGGGGGGGTTTAGGGAAACCCCCACTGCCCGAGTGCCCCTAGAATTGCCCGAATTTGAGGTAAAGCTCTTTCTGCCCAGAGCTGGCCCAGGGGGAAAAAGGGGAGCCCCGGGGCCCCAAAATCCAAATATTTTCCTCCCCGGGGATGTTAAATTTTTGGATTTTTTGGGGGTAATGACGATCGACACGGGGAAAGTTGGGGTGCTGCCCGGGGCCCCCGGGAAATTTGCTACGAATTTTGTTTCAGAAAAAAGTCGAAATTTCCAACCTTTGGGGGGCCCCTTAAAAACATATGGGTTCATTTTAATGTTCACCTGAGACTCCAGTACTAACCAGGTTACTGCGGGTCGATTTTGAGGCAAAAATTTAAATTTAACGTTTGAGTAAAAAAAACAAATTTTTTGCAGATGAAAAAACCCCCCAAAAACACTTTTTATTTTTATGTAACTTTATTTTAGGTGGGTTTTTAAAATTTTAACTACTCATTTTCAGAAAACCAGATAGCTAAATGAAAAATTTAAATGTTCTTTATAATTAACAATATTTTACCAGAATAAAGTCTTTTAATTTTATTAAATAGTATACGATGTAGATATAATAGTAGCTGACATCGGGAAAATTTGTTTTTAAAAAAAAATATTTAACCAAACTTAATAAAAAAAATCTACATTCTGGGCAAAACGGGATCACAAACATAACCTATACTGCGGACAAAAGTAAAAAATCGACCACCCCTTTTTGAAGTTTACCACCCTTTGGGAAAAAATGACACCGGATTCAGATTTAGGTGCCAAAATACCTAGGGGAAAATCATGGTCCGGTCAAAAAGTCAGGGGATTTTTTTTTCAAACCAGTGTTATTTTTTTAGATAGCAATACATGCAGAACCAACCTCATGAGTAAATGGAAGAAAAAAGGACAAACAGCACTAAAGGAAGATGGACTTGGAACCTCATCCCCAACATCGAAACTTGGCTCAACAGAAAATATTGGGAGGTAGATTATTTCAACGCAGGGCCTTTTCCCGGAACGGGGTTTTCGCCAGACTATTTAAACGCAACAGAGCCAACTCAGAACACTGGATTTTACTGCAAAGAAAGTGATGACGCAGACACACACTCTTTTAAAAGTCCTAGATGGGAAATGCAAAGAGAAACATACAGGCAGCTTTCGGGAAGGGGAATTTTTAAAGCTGGGAACATGATGGACAAATTTTAACCCATCAGAACAAACATGGAACCATGCAACCCAAATAGTTAAGAAATAATCGGGGAAAAAAAGGGGAAAAGAGGGAGAGTAATATGGGAAAAGGAAAAATCAAAACAGCCCCCCATCGAAGTAATGCGGGGGGATTCCGGGGGGGATAGTGTAGCACTCGAGGGGGAAATTTTTTGTGGGTAGGCGACTCCCTTTTGGGGACGAATCCCCCACTGGGCCCGCAGCCAGAACAACCCTGCTGGGCGTCTTTAGAAGATTTTTTTCCCCCCCAAAAAAAAAAAAAAAAAATGTTATTTTTTGTAAACGCATATACATTTTAAAAAAAACATAATAATTTAACCTTAAAAATTTAAAAAATTTTCAAATGTACCGTACTTTTTAATATTAAATAGCTGGGGTTTTAGTAGTTTATGTAGATAAGTCGTATAAAATTGCAAAACAGAGGATTTAAAATACTTTAAAAATTAAAGATAAATCAAAGGATTGGAGGGGCAGAAAAAGAAAATTGGTAAAATTTTAAAATCCCAGCAAGCGGTGGTTAAGATAAAATTGGTTGTGTCTTTGCCACTAAAGTTGTGCCTTGCTCTATAAAGCGCCAATTTTAAGAGTGTATTTAC
This sequence comes from Listronotus oregonensis, assembly GCA_019359885.1. Classification (NCBI taxonomy): domain Eukaryota; kingdom Metazoa; phylum Arthropoda; class Insecta; order Coleoptera; family Curculionidae; genus Listronotus; species Listronotus oregonensis. The sequence goes on from JAHBCN010013059.1 coordinate 23,003, forward strand.
GCCCACCTTAGGTATCGGGAAAAGGAGCGGGGGCCTTTTGGGAGACTAACAAACACCCACTACCACAATTTTCGTATAGCCGCTTTAAAAAATATTATATTTTATTTAGGTTTTTCCCAAAATTTGGGGTGTATCGATGCGATTTTTTTTTCCGATTAAACCCCACAGGAGAAACTTTTTTTTGGGAAACTTTTTTTCATTTAAAGGGACATAAATTATAACCTTTTTAAAGGGTAAGGAAATAGTATATGCCTCTGTTTTAACTGTTTTTGAAATAGAGTCGAGTTAAGAGAAAATAGTATCTAAACATTAATGATTTTGGGGTGATTTTTCACTCAAGGAAATTTTAAAAAACTAAACCCAAAATTTTAAAAAAACTATTACAGCAGAAGCTAAGATTTAAGTTTTTGGCCTTCATATAGTTTTTAAAAATTATCGATAACTTATACCGTTTTTGAAAAAAAAAAATTATCCCCCCAAACCCCCAAAATTTGGGATCCTTTTGCGGCGCGCATAGCCCCAAGTTAGCTCAAAAGTCTATGCGCCCCCAATCTTTTTAAAAAAACCATAGGATTTTCAATTAAATAATGCAGATGAGCATATTTCTTTTTTTTTTAAGTTCTAAATTTTTTTTTCATTTTATTCTGTCCTTTTATTTCTTTTTAACAAGGTGTTTTTCTTAAGGCGCACTTAAAAGACTTGTCACAGAAAGGCTGGTTCTGAGAGGATGAACGTTTAAAAACGACAACGATCCTTAAAGGTTTTCCCCTTTTTCCCCATTAAATGCGTCACTTAAGAGTTTTATACCAAAAAAAATTTGACAAATCAAAAAGAAATTTTTTAATATTCTACGACTACATGAAATTGTTTTTATTTTTTTTGACTTTGAATTGGTATAAAAAGAGATTAAATTGCCTTTTTAGGGCTTATTTTTCGATTATTTTTTACTCATCGGACTCATCGCCAATTACATTAAATTTTGGAGAGGGTTTTTTTTTGGGCCCCCAAATTTTGAATCTGAAATTACTTTTTTTTTGAAACCTCTGTTTTTTAAGTTATGACGTCCCTCTTTTACCCAAACCTTCAAACTGTAAAAATTTCCTAAAAATCCTCCTTCTTAAAGTTTTTTTTCACACCGTAAAGATTTTTTTAATAAAATATTTATTATTTTATGTAATAATTTTTTTGGGTTTTTTTAGTCGTTAAAAAAAAAAATATTTTTTACTTTTTAAAAATCAACGAATACCTAAGAATTGTTAACAGTCATGTTGGTACAAATATACTACTGGCAAAAAAAATTGTTTGTTAGTCCGGGGTTTAAAAAAAAATTTAAATTTCCCCATCGACAAAGCCAATTTCTGAGAAATGCGCTTCTGCCTTACTTAGAGTAAGATATTTATATTAAGTTAAAAGTTGGAACGCTTTAGCTGTACTATATTTTATAGAAAATTTCGTTAATAATTTCTTAAAAAAAAAATTTCAGGTGTTTTTTTAAAAAAACTAATGACCAAATAACCATGAAAATGAGTTTTTTTTCGTAAAATTAAAGGTGTTTTATGATAAAATCATTTGGTTTGGCGTAACCACTGTTACAAAAAAAAAATTTTGGGGAAAATTGGTGCAGTTTTGAGGTTAAATTTAAGAGTACGTTATAACCCCAAAAAATGGAAAAAAATTTCCAGAAAAAAAAAGATTTTACAAAAAATTTCAATAAACTCGGCGGTGGGCTTCTAAATATTTCAACAACATAAGAAATCGCGGACTTTTTTTAGAGTTTTAACGTTCTTTTTTTTTAAAAAAATCAGATAAAATGGTAATTTCCCGGTGGGGCAACTCCGATTTTGACCAAATTTGGCATACGAGGATATTTTGGGGGGGCTGATCACAAATCTGAAAAAAAAAATTTGGCGGAAAGTCTGTTTTTGAGATATCCATCATCAAACTTGAAAATCAAACTAACCTCATTTACACTATATTCCCCCCCTTTTTTTTTAAATTTCCCTTATTTTTCACTAAAGTAGCAAAAATTTTTTAAACACCTTTTTAAAACTTTTTTTTGTTTATTTTACACCTTTTTTTTTTTTTAAATTGGGAGGTATCACTTTCAAATGGGGGGGCCATGTTTGTTTAAAAAAATTTCCGTTGTATACCTGGTTGCGGCGTTTGATTGAATTGTTACAATTAAATGAAAAATGGGTATAAAAAAAATATAAAAACAAGTTTTTAAAAAGTGTTTAGATTAGATTATTTTAGCGGAGATGGCGAAAAAAAAAACCCCCACCACTGCAAATTTTCCCGATTT
>JAHBCN010013060.1:0-25314 GCA_019359885.1 Listronotus oregonensis
CCATTCTTATGCATATTTTTGCAGTCTTTCTGGAAAGACCCCGAACTTGCCATTTTTTTGTTTTTTCATCCCTAAAATGTCTAGGCTGGGAAACCTGATGCCTGTAGTTGTTCTTGCAGTACTAACGAAAGATTTTTACATACCTGCGTATTTGGGTTTCCTACAAAATAATACAACCACATACACAATATCTGCTGTTTCTTGGATTCATCTAGTTAATGTTTCTTTTAGTTAGCAGTTTAAGAGCTCCATCCAAACTTTGATCGTGGTTAGTTTTGGTAGGTATTAATTAAAAATAAAACTGCATTTTCCTTGAAATTAGAGGGTTTTAAATATTTGCAGAGGAAAGTGTTCCTCTTGGGGAGAAAAACATTTGGTATATGTTTTACTCTTTTTTAATAAAATAAAATAAATTCTCTAGCAAGTGTTCAATAATCTCAGAAAATTTTCTTCGCCATCTTTGTTTCTTGCGTTTTGATAAAAATTGTTTTGCCCATATGCTTTTCTTAGCCGTTTCTGGACGGCCGTTTTTGCGAGAAATCTTGGTGTTGCGCAAAAAATGGTAAGGACCATTTTTGTAGATTTAGAGGCGACCTTTATTTTTTGTCCAAACAAATATTCTCTAATTCACATATTGTGGCAGATATTCGCGAGAAACTAATTTTCAGGACTTTGAGGGACCATTTTCAGCGGATTCCCACGTCGGATTCGTGATTAACTTTTTCTCGCTCGAAAGCATTGCGAAGACCTAAGAATTGCGCCACAAATAAAAACTGTACAGACTTATTTACAGCTTTGGGTTCTTTCAGGTCTTCAGTTACTGAACTATTGATAAATAATTGAGTTTTATAATGATTGTTAATTTAGTCGTACAATTTCGTTTATTTTCAAATATATTTGTTAGTATCTAGTCTTATTGAAGTAAAATATTCTATTTTAGTTTTAAAAAAATGTACAATTATATATTCTAGACTGTTCATTTTGTTTATTAAATATGAAATTCTTGTATTTATACCTCGTGGTTGTCGTCAGAAAGTTTTTTTGAAAATAAACGGGTTTAATTTTTTCTACGTTATGGGTTTACAGTAATAAGAAAAAAACACCTAGTAAAACAATAAGACTGCATCCAGGCTTAATGCATTTCGGGATTAATTTTTAAAAGACAATTAAAAATTTAGAAGACCATTAATTAATTTCGAAAATGTATTCAGAGTCACAGCACCTGGGCATAAAAACATTTTATCTTTGCCTCAGCAGGATATTTTTAAGATCCGTTTTACTAGAGTTTTGTTTTTTCCCGTAAAATTTCGTATTAAAAGACATCTTGGAGAAAGGTGCACTTAATTTTAATCGCTGGTTAATTTATTAAGGCAAACAATAAAAGAGATTTATGGCAATATTATAGGTTAACGGGGTGCAAAAGTACAAAATGTAGGTTTTATTATCTAGTTGCAGACAATGTTATAAATGCAATTTGGCAAACGTGCTACGGGGTTTTTTGAGACGCTTATCCCAAATCTAATAATTTTTTTTCGGAAACCCATGTTTTTTGGGTTATGAGGCCTCTAAGTGAACTAACCTCTAGATAAACACTCCTTCTTCTTAAAACTGATTACCATTAAATGAAAACATACACCTAATTGAACACTTACATATTAAACAAATACACTAAAATTTACAATATTTTATTACTTATTTTAGGTAAAAACACCCAAAATAAGTTCATTTATTTATTTTTTAAATCTTATTTATAAAATAGGTTATTAGCACATAAAAATTACATCTGTAAGTGTCACAGCAACGACGTGATGTCATCAATGTAATTTTTGTTTATAATTAAAGGAAGTCTTGTGACACCTCTTTGTAAAGGTTTTTACATGCTGAATACAGCCACAAATTTTTAGATCCTCACGTCAAACCGCTTTTGTAATAGCATCAATTTTTAATTTTTCGGGTATTGTTTCAATATTCCAATTTTTAATTAATTTTTCGTGGCATTTTTAGCTGTAACAATTTACGACGGTTTATTAAAAATTACAAAATATCTGCTTAGAGTCAATTCAATAACAATAATAAACAATATCAACACATATATACAACACAATTACAAAGATCTGGCTTAATGGAATAAAAGTTAACAAAATGCAAGTTTATTTTAAAAGTTATTAAAGCTGTCTACCTTGGACTTCTTGGCATATACATTTTTTTTGAGAATTTGCTACTTTTTTATAACCAAGTGTTTTTATCGAAATAAACTCGTTAATTAAAAAAAAAAGATAATAAATAGAACAAACCTTTCGATCTGCCTGCTCTTAAATAAAAAGACGTTTGGAAAACTAATTGAATTTTCACATAAAAATTTCCCTCAAAGCAAGGATTTCCAAAGTTTTTTTCTTTAATAACTTTTAAATTTTCGAACGGTGACAACTCCATTATGTCTTCATAAAAACCTTTCAACAACAATTTCTCCCTGTTTCCAATGGTAATAAGAACGCATCCACGTGAAATGAATGGAATTTTAACCAGGCGTAAAATTTTCCACAAGAAAAATCTCACCGTTTGAGGAACGACAAAAATATATGTCGTTTTATTATTTTTGCCGGGACTAATGTCAATAAAGCTAGTTTTTTTCAAATAACTTTATTTGGGATCATTTCATTTGATCCCATTTTGACGTTGAGTTTTATCTTTTAGGAAGTTATTGAGTTTCGTTATTTTGTAAAAAATGTTTATTTAATTTTAAAGATGGAAAATCAACATATTTAATCAAGCCATTTTTAAAGTAGACTAGAGTCTCTTTTTTGTAACATTAGATTTAAATATTTATATTAGTCGAGAAAAGGAAGTAATGCACAAAGGATTTTTGGAAACTTTGTAAACAAGTTTAATTAATGAAAAAAGAAAAACTGCATTTGTGCATTAAAAAAAATCATTTTCGAAATGCATTTTAAAGTTTGCAATTATAAAATATTTATAACTAGGTAAATAATGATGGAAATGGGCCCGATTTGTTACTTAGGGGTTTTCGAGGTCGCTGAATACGAATGTGACATTAACAAGGGCCTGGGGAGTACTTGGTGTGCGTTAAAATGGTGTAAACGTCGTCTTCTAGAGTTCTAAGACAAATCCTCCTAATATCAGCCCAATTTCTTTACTTGGGAGATTTTTATGGTTGCTGAACACAAATATGACATTGACAAGGGCCTGCAAAGTACCTGGTGCACGCTAAGACCGGTGTAAACTCGTCTTCTGGAGTTTTATGACAGTTCCTCCTAATATTAGCCGCAATTTTGTTAATCGGGGGTTTTTGTGGTCGTTGAACACAATTATGATATTGACTTTGGAGACTCTTGTCTATTTCATAATTGTGTTTAGCGACCACAAAAACACCCCGAGTAAAAAAATTGGGCAGACATAAAAAGAAGCTGTCGCGAAGTACCTGTTTTAAGCAAACTATTTTTACAAAGCGAAACGATTTGCAACATAAAGGCGAAACTAGTTGAGCCATTAGTTTGCGCGAGACGAGGTGACTGCAGTCCTCCTGGTTTTTTCCATGTTTTAAATACGTATGGGGTCTTAAACCAAAAATAGTTTATTAGTTATACACCATGGTGGTAAGACCCATGATAACATACGCATCACTGATATGATGGACAAAGGTGCGACAGGGAACTGCTGTTTTTCTTCTTCTTCTTCTTCTTCCCTGGGAGCCGTCTTAATTCACTTCCGAAGGCAGCGCAGCCTCATGGGCTTTTTGTGCCTCCCATTTTCTTTTATATTAATTCTCCCATTGGTCTTGTTCCTTCTACAAGTTTGTATAACCGCGAAACTGGTTAGTTGATATATTCCTGTAGGTTCATTTCCGGTTGCCCAAATAATGCCAGTTTTTTGGAACTGCTATTACAGAACTAGCCAAGGTACACAGACTTGCTTGCTTAGCAGTAATCAAAACAACCCAACAGCAGCCATAGAGTCTATCGTGGACCTTCCACCACTTAACCTCATAGTGATGGAAGAGGCAAGAATGAGCTACTTCCGACTGCCACAGAAACCAATTGGTGTCTACAGTAGTTTGGGACACAACAACATAAAAAGTCAGCTTGGCGGCAACATTTTGGACGTGAAAACAGACCAGATAATTTCCGAACTCTCATTTAACAAAAACTTTAAGAGAACAATTCCAGATCAAAGTGAATGGCAACAGTCTGATCTCCCTAGTACGTTTGGAGACATCATCTGGTACACAGATGGATTCAAAACCGAGCAGGGAACTGAAGCAGGCGTGTACAGTAAAATGAGGAATTCACAATTCTCCATTCCACTAGGAAATATATGCTTTACTGCACTGTGCAAAAGAAAACAACAGGAAGGCTTACAAAAATAGGCGGATCTGCATAATAACAGACAGCCAGGCATCACTAGGGGTACTAACAAACCCCAAGGTAACGTTCAAGCAAACATGAGAGAGAACTGGAAGTCCTGGGAGAACGCTACAGGATAACTCTCCTGTGGGCACCGCGACATTAGGGAATAGAAGGCAACGAAAAAGCGGACGAGCTAACGAGACAAGGATCATCCACACCATACTTTGGACCAGAGCCTGCCCTTGGAGTGACCAACACTACAGCACGAGAGCAAACTAGGGAATGGATCTGAAACAAACACGAGAAATACTGGTCCAGCATCAGTAAAATAAAACATGAAAAAGGACCCATCAAGAGAACGAAGAAAGAACTACTCAGGCAAAGTAGGAAAAGAATTGCTTAATAGTAGGGCTACTAACAGGGCACGATAACCAAGAGGACACCTACACAAGATAGGCTCATACTATGGGGACCCAAGTTGCAGAATGTGCGATGAGGGGAAAGAAACAGATTACCAAATCCTGTGCGAATGTGAAGCGTTGAATGACAAAAGGCAGGCACTGTTTGAGCAACCGAAAATAAGCCCACAGGAATATATCAACCAACCTGTCTTGGGGTTATACAGACTTGTAGAAGGAACAAGACTAGTGGGAGGATTGGTAAAAGAAAATGGGAGATTAGGCACAAAAAGCTTAGGAGGCTGCCTCCAGTAATAAAAAGAAAAAGAAACGTGTACGTTTACATAAAGCAAAACAAATAACGCGAAACACTTTAATACTTACCCAAAAACTGATTAGTCATCCGCTCACCTAGGAACGTCTTTGCGCAAAAAGTTTCAGGATAGGCGCTAAGCTGGGTTTCCACTGCGCGAAAATAATTCGCACAACTGTTTCGCGAGAATCAGTCGCGAATTCCCGTCCAAGTCTGCGAATCAAGGTGAGCCAAGTTTGCGTGAAACGAGGAGAATGCAGTCCTCCTGCTTTCTTTTGAAGCTTTAAAAACGTGTGCGTTTTCACAAAGCAAAATTAATAACGCTTAACAAAATACAATTCACACCCAAAAACCGACTAGCTGTCCGCTCACCTCGAAACGTCTTCGCGTAAAAAGTTTCGGGATAGGCGCCTGGTAGCCGCAATGCGAGACTAGTTGCGCGAAACGGTTACGCGTATAAATTTCGCGCAATGAAAACCTGGCTTTAGTGCATTATCTTGGAAGTAGTGACTAGATTCGTTGAATATTATTTTTCTACTACTGTATAAATAAGAAAACTTTGTGGTCCTAGCAACGCGAATGATAACGAAAGAGAACCTTCGTGTTACCTGGTTGCTAAGCGTTGCTAGCTACAAAAGTAATATTTTCAGCGCCTGGACAAAAAAGTAAGAGTAAAAAAAAAGAAAATATGCTTGTGGGAAATATTAGGATTTATTTATAAAAAGTAACAAATTTATGACAAAATATTTTAAAAAACTAGGTTAGGTATTAACATTAAAAGTAATTGTGCAATTTGAGCAATTAGCAAAAGAAATTGGAGGAATAATACTTGAATTAACAGTTTTTAAATTTGTTGTTGGGGTATCGTTATCACCGTTAACTACGTTAATATTCATATTTTTCACTGTTACTTCATTAGAGGAAATATTGGTAGGAATTTCGTGTAAAATCTTCTTTGAAATTTCCACCTTATTACTATAGGATTCAGCAATATATCCTCCCAACAGAAGAAGACTTCCAACCTCCATGCCTTTTTAAGTCCAAAATATCGACATCCGAAGCATTGGCAAGGAACGTAGTTGACGTTCTTCTAAAAGAAGGGCCAGTGTATCTACTGATGTCTTTAAGCTTCAAAAACTTCGCAATTTCTTTAGGTACATTTGAAATAGTGTGCTTTCCAATTACTTGATTAACACATTTACCTCTTTCATAACGATACAATAAACGCTCATCTAGAGCATTCCTTGGTCTCAGCTTAATATATTCCTGTAGAAATCTGACATAAGGAACTAAGCCTTCATCGTTGGTTACTACAAAGTTTCTTTTAACTTTATTTTTAGACTCCACTATTTTTAGTATAGCCACGTCATTTCTACATCACTTAGCTTTATTCTGTATATTTCGTCACTCCCATAATGGCTATTACTTTCATTGCTAAGTAACTTTGATCAGGCGCGTTAAGTAAAAACTTTATGATTTCTTCTTTTTTAAAAATTTTTGACTTTTTTGCCTCATTACCATCGTTTTTCCTTTTAATAAAAGCAACTAGTTTCTTGAACTCGGAAATATCTTGATTTTTGTTTACGGAAATTGTTAACTTGAGCATGGAATATACAGACCAGAGGGTTGGTGGTGATAAAGACTCGGATTTTTCTTAAAAATACGCCAACATCACATTCTCGTCAATCCGCCCCACATTTTTTCTAGCAAGCCATTCAGAAAACGATTTATATGTTTGATGGTACCTCTCTTTAGATTTGTCTGGCAAAAGTGAGGCACACGCAAGGTCAGCTGCCTTTTGGATGCCATTTTCATATTCATTTAACATTTTAAAATGGGAATGGATTTATACTAAATTAACAATAATTCAAAATCTGACAAGTGCTGATGACAGACAATGTCAACAATAAATGTGTTGCTATGGATTAATTTTTAACAGGTAAAATTTCCAAATCTCTGATATTTCTATTAAAACATGATGTTAATGATTATTAAATTATGCGATACATAGAACAGTAGCAGAAAAAATATAATACATTACACGATGCGAAAGGCCTTTCAAGTGTTCGGAGGTTTTAAATAGCCTCGGCTTCGCCTCGGCCATTTAAAAACCACCTCACACCAAAAAGTAAACTTTCGCATCTTGTAATGTAAATAACTATTTCATCTTAGTATAGGATTATTAGCTTTGATAATGAAAGTTAATATTAAGCTAATTTATTTTTTTAGGATTTATTAATACCCATCCAAGTTATTAATAGTGTAAGTTTTGGGTAAGTTATAAAAGTAATTAATAAAATAAAAAAATAAACATTAAATTTTAGATTTTAAATTGCGATGTCCCATAAGCATGATAGTTGTTAGATAACCCTGTTATAAAGCCTAAGTTTTTATTTGAACTATCGGAAAAATGACTCCGAAGACGAAAATAAACGCGGTTTTGTTGTTCTTGCGGGCCAATGTCTTTTTATATTGGTTTATTTTTATTTTCCTTGGATGATCGATTGAAGTTTTATCGACGATTATCTCTGCTAAATCGAGAGGCGATAATACGTACGTGGATAGATCTGATTTCAAATTTCTTTGCGAATTTTCTTTTATTTTCTGTTAGCGGACAATTAATTTAGGACTTGTTAAAAAAATAAATAATGGCACAAATGAAAAAGCTACCCACATTTTTTCAAGTATTTAAACTATGTTAATAACAAAGAATAATAATAAAGTTTATAATAATATAAGGAAAAAGGGCAATATAATGGTTTTATGCAATAAATATATTCTAAATTTTCTTTAAAGTATTCAGACAATACATACTAACTCTTTGGTAACAATAAGTTTTTAACAGACAATTTGAATATATACCAGCCACCTCCCGCACCCGCAGCACGCCCCCTTGTGGGCGCTGGAGGTCTAGAAGGGGGCGGTAAGGACCCAGAAAAAATTGGGGGGCGCTGATGTGATTTTGGGGGGCGATGGGTGATTTGTAACTTCAGCTACTTCATATTTTAAAATTCACTGAAATTAAAATCCTTCTACTACACAACATACATTTATTAGTTCATATTTTATCCTATTTTTTTGTATAAATGTAAATTAAAAATATATTAAATGTTTAATATTTTTAATGCGTTTACAACGCTATTTATGTCTAGACCTCAAACACCGAAGACACGTGTTAAAAATATGTATATATTGTTGCGGTCAAGCAGAGCACTTGCAGAACGCGACATTTTCTTATGTACCTAATCTAGTAAAAATAAAGAAAAAATAAAATTAAAATTAGAAGGTTCAATTATGAATTCACATTTGGCGCGAACAAATATTGTACGATTTATTTGTGCAATCCTGTATTTTAATCCGTCAACGTTCGTCGGTCCGTGTTTGTGGAGTGCAGGTGCCGACTGACGTGACTAGAGGTGTGTCGTTCGCGAACGATTTGTTCAAAAAGAACGAATCAGAGCACTGATTCGAATAAATTAATTCCCTGTTTTTAATGGATTTGAATCGTTTTTGAGCCACTTGCTCGATCGCTCTGCGATGAATAAAGAACCTAGTTTGGATGATTCGTTTTGTTCATAAGGTCACTAAGTCAGAATCGGACTAGAACTCGAAGATTCGGTAATATATAATATTTTATGACGGCAAATCGATCTTGTCGTTACTACGACCTGGCAAGTGGCGAGCGGTTTGTTATATTACGATTTTGCTCAGATTACCAGAGGTGCATTAGGCAAAAAAATGGGGGGCGCTGCAAAATAACTGATTTTTAAAGTGGGCGTTAAACGAAATAAGTTTGGGAACTTCTGAGTTAGACCATGGATTTGAAAGATAAAATTAAAAATTTTGTGTAGCATTGTCCAAAAAATCCCTAGTTTAATAAAATTAAACCAAGTTAACTGCAAAATGTTTCTACCGGGTGGTGCGTCGCCGGGCGGAATATAGGAAATCCCATGTAAATTTTAAGGGGGTTAATTATTCTCTTTCCTGTACATTTTACAGAAAAAATGTAAGATAACTTTTTGAAGACATCAATCTGACAAACGCTCGTGCCAAGTTTCATAAAATGTTAATAAGCAAATCTTAAATTATTCAATTAAATGTCATTGCAAAATTACCATTTTTTCAGTTTAGGTAAAACCAAGCAGACACCAGCCACCAGCAAACAATTTGTTATAAGGCTTTGTCCGATCACGTCAGCCGAATACAAGGAATGGTTTTTTTTCGTTTTATCAATCCCACAACCACTACATTGAAAGTAAAAGACATGGTAACATTATTTTTTTATCAAACCTTTTATTTAATGTAACAATTAAGTTTAATTAATAATAATTATTACTACTGATCATAAAAAAAATAATTTTATCATACTAGAATTTACTTAAACCAATAGAAGTATCTAAAATATTTTCAATTTATTTTCCCATCAAGCTTATCTGGTCCATTTCAACCATTAAACGTATTGTCAGTTAATTCGAGTCCAAAGCCATCGCAATAAATAATTTTAAATGTTTAACTCAGACGATCGAAAATAAATCTGAAAAAAAAAGAACTGAACTCCTAATATTTTACTAGGTGTGGAAAAATAAAATGAAATAAAATACAATAACTTCTTAAAAAAAAATAGAGAATTACAAAAAAACATTAATAAATCAAATGTTTAAGCAACCCTCCATTAACAGCTAAACAATATCCTAACCGATTATAAAATTCATTTCTACAGTTGTTAAGTTAATATTGCGAAATTTTATTACATTCTAACAAAATAGCGTTTTGTAACTGGTTTAGATTCTCAAATTTTACAATTTTATAAAATGCACTTTTTAGGTAACCCCACAGAAAGAAGTCATTCGGTGAAAGATCAGGTGACCTGGCTGGCCAAAGTATCCGGTACCGTGGACCAATAATATTGCAGTTAAAAGCATTTTCCAGGTACTCTCTAACCATACGGGCATTATGGGCGGGGCAACCATCCAAATCATTTGATCTTCCCGAACAACTTTTTCCAAGGCGGGTCCAATTTGATTTTAAAATAAGTCCAATTAGGTTTCTGCTGTTAGGATATAGTCCATAAAAAAGGGTCCAATAATATCCAATAATTCCCACGAATACATTTGTTTTTTAGGGATATTGTGTCCGAGTAGGAACAAATCGATGTTAATTTTCTTGGCTCCAATACCGACAATTTTGAATATTTGGTAAAACAACATCGGTAAAACAAATATTTTTAAAAAAATTCCTATCGTTATTTGCTCTTTCCATCATTTCAAAACAAAATGCCATTCTTTGCTCTTCATCTCCTTCCTGCAGTTCTTGATGATTTTTGAATTTATACGAATAATATTGGTGTTTTTTAAAGTGCGCAATACCGTTGTATAATGTTCATATACTTGCCCAAGAACCCTCGTACTAACCATTATGATTTCCTCCACACTCAGTAGAATATTAAGATCTCTGTTTTCTCTTTCTTCGGCTTTATTTTCGATATCCTGAGTTGAACATTTACAATTATTTATTACGGTACCTTTGGACTCTATCTTACTAACAATACGTTTAATGGTTGAAATGGACGAAATGGGCTTGGTGGGGAAATAAATTGAAAACATTTCAGATACTGCTCTAAAACTGTTTCCCGCATAATGCCACTTAATTATGGATACTTTTTCGTCGATTGAATAATGTATATCATTATTTTAAATAGTGACTGTCACTGATTTATTGACACTTTTTCTCATGTCAGGGAAAATATTCATTTTACTGGTGCCTGTTTGGTTTTACCTGAACAGAAAATTTGGTAATTTTGCATCTACATTTAATTAAATAATTCAAGATTCGTTTATTAAAATTTTTTATGACTTGGCACAAGGGTTTGTCAGATTGGTCTCTTCAAAAAGTTATCTTACATTTTTTCTGTAAAATGTACAGGGCTGCCAATAATTGACCCCCTTAAAATTTACATGGGAATTCCTATGTTCCTCTCGGCGATGCACCACCCGGTATATGTTCTTTGAATTTCAATTTAACATCTACCTAAATTCCTTAAAACTCAGTTCACATTTGAATGTTGAGGTATAAGTTTTAGTTATATTAAAGAAAGCAAATTAAAATTATGATTTCATTTTTAAATTTATTAATAAAATAAAAAGTTTCAGTAAAATTCGGGTTCATGTTTGAACCCTCCCCGTATTATCAAAGTTAAATTACAAACGCTGTCGACTTTTCAGCATTTGAAGTTATGAGAGCCTTTTTACACGTAAAGTCGATTTATCATTCATTCATGTTAAAAGAGCTTTTATTGAAATATTTGGTAATGGTGTGAACGAATAAAATATCGCTTTAAAATTCTTTCCCGGATACGTTTTGTCACCACTTCGACCATAAATTTATTATTAATTTATTCAAATTACTTTTTCGTGTTTTTGTTTAAAAAAAAGTTAATTTTTGATTGTTTTAAGACTAAATTAAATAAAAATATATTTGAAAATGTTGTCCTTACTATAGAAATCAAAAAGTAATAATATAAAATATAAAGTTGCCAATAAAATTTAAAAATTATTCCGGCTGCCATTTTTTAATTTCTCTATTGATATTAACGAATCTTGGTAGAGTTGTTTTTCTTATAAAAGGTCATTTTTGTGCATATTTGACAAGATTTATGCACTTTCGGTCGTACTGGAAATAACTGAAATTTTTGAATGAGTGTATATTTAAATATATCATTTTCCTTAAAAAAAAATTGATTGTTAAACAGGCCGGGACTAGTACCACTACGGATAGATATATTTTTTCCTATTTTAGTTTCCCTAATTCGTGATGCAGTATTTTGAATGGAAACCAAATTTAGCGCTGTCCAAATAAAATCGAATACGCTTAACCCAAGGAAGTTTAAAGGTGTATGGAAGCCCAATGCTATGGCCCATTCGATCAAAAAATGTCCAGCCCAGTATGAAAATAACTGTCAGAGTTGGCCCCGCCGATTTTGCGCAAAACGAAATTCCACGAAATATTTAATGTGTTGCCTACTTACACACTGATAAATCAGTGTGTAGTTAGGCAACACATTATACTTTTATGGGAGCCGTATTAGTTTTGATTGTTTTGCTTTGTGTGATTATATTTTGTGGTTGCAGAAGTTTCTTTGGATTGATAAAAACCTTCTTATTTTAGTGATTAGTGTTTATTAAATTGTGACTATAATTTTGTGTTTATTGTTTGTTACTTATAATATCGTAACAAAATGACTAGAGGTTGTATGGTTTTATCTTGCAAATCTAAGGGTAACATACCCGGCATTTTTTACTTTAAGTAAGTATTTCTTATATTTAAATTAGGTGCTTTTTATAAGACGTAACGTTAGGTAACCGAATAAATAATAATATATCAATTATGAATTATAGAAAATAAAAATTTCATAGGAAATAGCAGTGAGAAAAGTAAGGCAATCTTAACTATCTTTTAGATGATTTCCACAATGTTTGGGTTTTTCTGTGGATTATTAAAAAAAAATAAGGTTTACATTTAGGTACTTTTATTTCATTTAATAATTTAGTACATTCTATTAAAGGATCAAAATATACAGGTCCCTCTAATTGAATGAAAGAAAGTACAATTTTATGTTAAATTTCATTTTTGCTATTTCTGTATTTGTTTAAAAAGAAATTAGATTTTTGGTTTCTTAAACTTACATTATCAACTTTTTAAGCTCGACATACTGTAGACACATAATATTTAACGGTTACTGTTACAATAGATACCTAGGTACCATAGGTTACTAAACATTTTTAGCCACTGTTATTCTGTCTCATGAATGTTTGTTATTAGTGAAAAGTATATGCCTAAAAAGCAGTTATAAAAATTTTCACTTTTTAATGTACAACCACAATCTTAGGATTTGATTAAACTCATTTACACTATCCTGCCCTTCTTTTATCACAAAATTGGTGATAAGTACATGAAAGTACAATACAATGTTTGAAATTTATTTTAAAAAAATCGTGTTTTTATTTATTTACAAAGATTTTTGGTAAAAATACAAAACTCCCAAAAATATCGACCATTTAAATAGAAGGCTGTAAAGTGGCGACATCTGTTCTTTCCATATTATATCAGATGATATACAATCCAATATTACACAATAATTTTAAATATTCTATGGTAGTATCGTTTAATAACCAACAATCTTGTGCAAAAATTAAAAAAAAAACAGTGAATGCTTGAATTTGACATTTGATGATGTCAACTTTATAGATAGTAACAAAGAATTATGGAAGTCCGGCTCTGACCTACTATTCATTGCGCAAACTCCGCGGGGCCAATCCCCCGATTCCCGCTGCCCTGCACGCCTGGACAATTTTGTTCTACAGTATTGGGCATCCATACACCTTTAAACTTCCTTGGCTTAACCAAATGTTAGAGGTTCTCAATGCTTAAAAATAGTATTAAAAAAAAACTGTACAGGGTGTCCCAATTTAGATTTTCATCATTAGAATCTCGGAAACTTGAAGAGATACAAGGTCGATTAAATGGAGACAAAGTTGCGCAAACTGATGCTGTCCAAAATATTACCTTAAAAGTTTAAAATTTTGTAAATTCTTTCGAAGATTTTTGGAAAAAAAAACAGAATATTTACGATTAAATTTTAATTTTTTTATGACTAATTAAATAAATATAACAAAATAAATTACTACTTTTTCTGTTTCACAAGAGAGTGTTATTAAATTTACACACCAACGTTTTGTCTTCGAGCTGCCATCATTAACTTTGTTTTTTGAAATACGGCCTTTAGATTTTTTACTATATATTTAAAAATTATTTTAATGTTTTTCCATCAAAAATCTATTATCTGTATCTCTCTAATCTAAGACAAGATTTTTTTATGGAAATTGCCATTATTATGAATTTTTTGAATCAGTGCGATACACCATTGATTATAGGATCTTGGAAGCTTAAAATCCATAATAAACAATCCAGGACCGTACTTAAAAAAACAAAGTTGATGATAGCAGGTCAAAGTCGAAACGTCGGTGTGTAAATCTAATAACACTATTTTATTAGACAGAAAAAGTAGCAATGGGAATGTGAAATTTATTTTGTTATATCTATTTAAATAGAGTCATAAAAAATTAAAAATGAAATTGCGAATATTCGATTTTTTCAAAAATCTTCGGAAGTTTTTCAAATTTTTAAACTATTAAGGTGGCATTTTGATCAGCATCAAATTGCTCAACTTTGCCTCCATTTAATCGACCTCAATTATCTTCAAGTATCCGAAATTCCAATGATGAGAATCGAATTTGGAACACCCTGTACACACAACACGTGAGATCTATTCGTTATTCAGTTATATTTTACACTATTTACACTTTTTTGGGCCCAGCTAATTCTAAAATACACCTTCCATAAGGGCGATTACTCAAAAAAAAAAAAAAAATAAATTTTAAAATAGGGTGAAGTATTTTCTCTGAGACACTGTTATATATAATCTATAGTTTTGTGATCCTAAATCTATAATCCGTAAACGAAACATTCCCCTGTTTGGGTTTACGTTGGGAAAATTTAAATTTAAAGCACCCATAATTGCGTCTATTTAAAACGCAGACGTACATATTCCTTAAACATTACTCTTAACCAACTTTCGGATCAGATTGTTTCAAGGGCATTAAAGAGATTAAAAAATAAAGGAACTTGTGGCCCTGACAATATACCTTGCTTTATTAAAACCGTTATGTTTTATTTTTAACTTGGCTCTCCGCACAAATACCTTTCCTGACATATGAAAGCAAGCGCGAATTACTCCGGTTTTAAAAAGGGTAATGTCAATGAAATTGTCAACTATCGACCAGTCTCTATCTTGTGCCAAGGTTTTTGAAATGTCGTTGTAGGAATGTATTTTTTCTCAGGTTAAAGGCATAATTTCACCGAACCAGCGTGGATTCTTTGACGGGCGTAGCACTATGAGCAATCTGGCTTGTTTTGCTCAGTTCACGGGCGCGGCTATTGATGGGCGTATGCAGGTCGATGTAATCTACAACGATTTTTCAAAGGCCTTTGACCGCGTTGACCATTCCATATTATTGCATAAACTGGATGATATGGGCTTTAGCGCTGATTTGCTATTATTCTTAAAATGTTACGAGTAATCGAAGGTAGTATGTCGAAATCCGTGGTCATAAATCTTATAACTTTGAAGCCGCAAAGTGGTGCTCCACAGGGTAGTAACCTGGCTCCTCTACTGTTTTCATTATTCATCAATGATATATGTTTTGATATCTCAAGTAACGTATTGCTATTTGCGGATGATCTGAAGCTGTTCAGAGTTATTGGGGATCAGTCTGATTGCCTCACATTACAGGGTGATTTGGAAATAGTTCAATCATGGTGTGATATCAACAATTTACCTCTAGACACCGAAAAATGTTTTGTTATGACCTACACAAGTAAGGTTAAGCCTGTTCCCTTCGATTACAGATTGGATAATGCTGTTATTGGTTGTTGTGAGACATTCAAGAATCTGGGTATTACTTTTGATCCAAAGTTCTCTTTTGCAAACCACATAGATCAGATATGCAGTAAAGCAATGAGAATACTGGGTTTTATCATGCGTAATTCAAGTTACTTTAACAATATTCAAACATTAAAAACCTTATATTTCTGGTATGTTCGCTCGATACTTGAATATGGTTCTATTATTTGGCATCCTATTTACAACAAGTATATCACTCAATTAGAAAATGTCCAAAGAAAATTTGTTAAATTTCTTGTATTTAAAAGCAGTGGACATTTTCCACCTAGAGGTGTCGATCAGGGTGAGCTCCTAAGACGGTTTCAGATTTCCTTTTTAAACGATCGCAGAAAATATTTATCAATCCAATTTCTTTTCAAAGTCTGCAGATGCCTTATTGACTGTCCTGAATTACTATCCCAGATAATGTTCCATGTTCCTTCTAGATCTGTCAGACTCTCTCCTACATTTCACTTACCTACACCTTCTACTAATGTTTTGATTAAAACAAATGTTGAAACATAGGTTATTGTGGACTGCTTAGCCTTATTTTATAAGTTTTAAGTTGTCAAATACTTTTACTATTATAATTTGTGTATAAAATGTTTTTTTCTTTTTTTATTATATTATTGCTATGTATAAAATTGTCTTATAAATGGATTACTGTTAGACAATAAAGATTATTATTATTATTGTTATTATTATTTCTTAATAACAAACAGACCTAATAAACTTTCAAAAATTAATATCTATTTATATTTAATATCTTGTTTCACAGACGGTAAAAAAAAATCTTTTATTTTTTAATTAAATAAAAGTACTTTTATTAAATATATATTTTAATTTTATTTAATTCTTAAAATCCGTTTTACGAGTAAACTATCGTAATGTCAAATTCAACTTAAAACTGTGTAAAAATCTTATGAGATACGTTAATAAACACAAACTTTCTCTCTATCAAACTCTTAAGTCACAAAAGCGAGTGTTTTCACGACAACTTACTCTATCTAGTTGCTTTATCCATGGCAACTACTATTTATTGCAACGAACGTGGTATACTTAATTTATTACAAAAAAGATTTAACTAACGGAAATAAAGTAAAAATCGTAGTGTTTTACATCGTTGGATTCGCTTTGAAATACTGCATTTAGTGGATTTGTCAAAGTGATATGTTTCTATTTCAGTTTTTGAACTAGGGCCAAAATTTTAAAATAATGAAGTTTGGAGAACTCTAACAAGAAAGTTTAAAAAGATAAAATTGGGTTTATGTTTTTTTGGAAATAAGTACTCTATTTGGCATGATTTTAGGATTATAATGGCACTTTAGATGAAATTTAACTTAAAAATAAAATTTTAACATAATTCAATTTAAAAATGGTGGGTTTGGACGTAAAAAGATCTGTAAAATCCGAAAATAAAATATATATGGTATTCCATTTAAAAATCAAAACTTTTAGTCATTTCTGGTAAAACCGGAAGTCGGGAAAGCTTGTCATATATGCATAAAAAATGATAAGCTTTTAAAAATATTGGTGCCCATTTGAAAGACTACATTAGAAACTGAAAGGTGTTTTTCAACTTTAAAATTAGTCAAACGTTTTTTTGGAAATACTATGGGCAAATAAAGACTAAATACTCTTCTAATAATCTCTTTTAAAAAAGTTATGATTTTGAACTTATTAATTAAAAAGTTATTAAAATGTTTATTGCTGACAAAAACAAAAGAATATTTGTTTATTACTTTGCAAAGTTTAAAATCAATTGGCGGACCCATTTTTCATAGGAAAATTGCAGTGTCCTTTAAAGTGCGTTTATCTTATAAATGAAGTATACATTTTTGACGAAGCGGGAATTATAGTAATTTCTTTTTTAATAAACAGGTCAATATACTAAGCTTAAAAAAAGTTATGCTCTCTAAAACAAGTGAGATAGTCCGTAGCTGGCGCCCTCTACTAGCAACATCAAAAGTATGGTGGAATTTGAATTTCTCATCTCAAAGAACCCCCAAATCCCAAATTTTGTACCGCTATGTCTTAAAGTTCAGAAAAATTACGTTAAACCGAAAATAAAATTAAAAGTATGACACCCTGTACCTTAGTTATTATCAACTTTGGGATAAGGCAAGTTTACCTTAATTGCATTATTTCATCCTAAGGAATTTGCTGTTGCTCTGTCTCTCATTACTTCTGGGACACCCTGTATAAAATAGATCCTAGTTACCACCAGTCATAAAGTAAACTTTAGTATAATACCGACCCTTACTCCAATAAGAGTAAGTATAAGTAAACTTTGTTTTATAGAAACATTTTAATAATAATTTTTGCCTTTTCCTGGCAGTAACATAAACCCACCAGTGCGAAATGACTAATGTCCAGCAACTGGAAAAATTTTCCACTAGAAAAACTTGCTACTGCTTAACAGGCCTGGTCGAGACAAACATTATTTCTTTCCAAGAAGTAAATAAAATAGTTTTGCAACTAAACCCAATGCAATTTCTATTTTTTATTTTTTTTTGTTTTGTGGCCTCGAGAATTTCTATTTTAAGTTTTAACCTAAACCGTATTATGAAGGCACAGGTTTCTTTATAATTTTCTTTCAAATTTAACGTTTTTTTATTCCAACCCTTCTTATTATTCTCACTTTATCTCAAGAAACCAATAAAAAATCATGGCCCATGCCCTAAGCCAATGATGCGAAAGAAAGGTCTGTAACGCTTCAATCGTCTGCGCAGCAATTAGTGATGAGCAAAGCAAGACCAAGACCAAGACCGGGCTAGTCTTGGTCTTGGTCTTGCAAGCTTGGTCTTGGTCTTGGTCTTGCACCACCCGGTCTTGGTCTTGGTCTTAGTCTTGCTGCAAGGGTCTTGCTGGTCTTGCTTTTTTTTGATAGTAATAATTTAAACTCGGCAATCTTGAATAAAATATATCTTTTTAATACTTAAATATAAATAAAGATGAAGACTATATTTTTTGCTTTAAAATTTTAAAATATACCAATTTTAATCTTAAACGTACATTTGAATTATTTTATTAAAAAGCATATTTTAAACCAAGGGGGTTCAGAAGGTTATTTCCATAGATAACCTAACTTTAGATATGTAATCGCTAACCGCATTTATGCCAAGTTTACGCTAGCGCGCACTAACCAAGCAATAAGGTTATCCAGCATGCGTATTTGAAATAAAGGACCAGTGCCGGACTTTAAAGTTTCTATAAATCATTAATTAATTTATATTCATAAAATATATTTTTTCTAATTTTGACATTTAAAGTGACACTTTTCAAACCTCTTAGTTTTCATAATTAGTAACAAGAAGTAAAATTGGTCGCAACTGGTGATAAAAAGTAAGATATTTAACAATGTCAATGAGTTTTGAAAAGTTTTTTTTTTTTAAATAAAAAAAAAAAAAAAAAAAAATTTTTTTAAAAAAAAAAAGGGGGGGGGGGTTTTTTTTTTAATTTTTTTTTTTTTCCTTTTAAAAAATTTTCCCAAAAATTTTTTAAAAAAAAATTTTTTTTAAAAAAAAATTTTTTTTTTTTTTTTTTTTTTTGGGGGGTCCTTTTTTTTTGGTTTTTTTTCCCCCCCCCCCGGTTTTTTGGCCCCCCCTTTTTTTTGGGTTTTAAAAAAAAAAAAATTTTTATTTAAAAAAACCAAAAAATTTAAAAAAAAAAATTTTTTCCAAAAATTTTTTAAAAAAATTTTTTTTTTTTAAAAAAAAACCCCCCAAAAAAATTAAAATTTTTTTTAAAAGGATATTTTTTGGGTTTTTTTTTTTTCCTTTTTTTTTTTTTTTTTGGGAAAAAAAAAATTTTTAAAATTAAAAATTTTTGGGGGGTTTTTTTTTTTTGAAGGAAAAAAATTTTTTATTTGAAAAAATTTTTAAAAAAAAAAAGTTTAAAAAAAAAATTTTTTTTTTTTAAAAAATTTTTAAAAAAAAAAATTTAAAAAAATTTTAAAAAATTTGGAAACCAAAAAATTTTCCCAAAAAATTTTTTTAAAAAAAAGGGGGGGAAAAAATTAAAAAAAAAAAAAAGGGGAAAAAAAAATTTTTTTTTGGGGAAAAAAAACCCCCAAAAAAATTTTTTTTTAAAAAAATTTTAAAAAAAAAAAATTAAAAAAATTTTTTTAAAAAAATTTTTTTTTTGGAAAAAAGGGAAATTTTAAAATTTTTTTTTTAAAAAAAATTTTTTTCAAAAAGGTTAAAACCCCTTTTTTTTTTTGGGTTTTTTAAAAAAAAAAAAAAAAAAAAATTTTATAAAAAAACATTTTTTTAAAAAATTTTTCCAAAAAAAAAAATTTTTTAAAAAAATTTTCCCCAAAAAAATTTTTTAAATTTTTTTAAAAAAAAGGGTTTTAAAACCTTTTTTAAAAAAAATTTTTTTTCCCCATAAAAAAGGGGAAAAATTTTTGGGAAAAAAAAAAAAACCCCCCAACCAAATTTTTTTTAAACCCTTTTTTAAAAATCCCTTTTTTTTTAAAAAAAAAAAAAAAAAAAAATTTTTTTTTTTTTGGGAAATTTTTTTTAAAATTTTTTTTTTGGGGAAATTTCCTTTTATAAAAAAAAAAAATTTTAAAAAAAAAAAAAAATTTTTAAAGGTTTTTATTTTTCCCCCCCCTTTTTTGCATTTTTCCCCTTTTTTTTTTGGCTTTTAAAAAAAAAAAAAGGCGGGTTTTTTTTGGGGGGGGGGTAAACCCGGAAAAAAAAAGGGGCCCAAAAATAAAATTTTTTTTTTTTAAATTTTTTTTTTAAAAAATTTTTTTTTATTAAAATTAAAAAATTTTTTGTTTAAAAAAAAAAAAAAAAAGGGGGGGGTTTTTTTTTTTTTTTTTTTTGGGAAAAAAAAAAATTTAAAAAAAATTTAAAATTTTTGGGGTTTTTTTTTTTTTTTTTAAAAAGGGGTTTTAAATTTTTAAAAAAATTTTTTTTTAAAAATTAAAAGGGAATTTCCCAAAAAAAAATTTTTTTTTTAAAAAGGGGAAAAAAAAAAAAAAAGGGGTTTTTAAAAAAAAAAAGGAAAAAAAATTTTTTTTTTGGTTTTTAAAAATTTCCCCCCCTTTTTTTTAAAAAAACCCCGGTTTAAAAGGGGGGGTTTGTTTTGGGTTTTTTTATTGGGGACCCCAAAAAAAATTTTTTTAAAAAAAAAAATTTTAAAAAAAAAAAAAAAAAAAAATTTTTTAAAACCCCCTTTTTTTTTTGGTTTAAAAAAAAATTTAAAATTTTTTTTTTTTAAAATTTTTTTTTAAAAAATTAATTTAAACCCTTTTTTTTCCCCTTTTTTTTTTGGAAAAAAACCCCCCCTTTTTTTAAAAAAAAAAAAATTTTTTTAAAAAAAAAATTTTTAAAAAAATTTTTTTTTTAAATTAAAAAAAAACCAAAAAAAATTTTAAAATAAAAAAATTTTTTTTTTTAAAA
The DNA here is from genome assembly GCA_019359885.1 of Listronotus oregonensis. Classification (NCBI taxonomy): domain Eukaryota; kingdom Metazoa; phylum Arthropoda; class Insecta; order Coleoptera; family Curculionidae; genus Listronotus; species Listronotus oregonensis. Next base: position 20,988 of record JAHBCN010013060.1, read on the forward strand.
CCTTTTTTTTAAAAAAAAAAAATTTTTGGGTTTTTCAAAAAAAAAAATTTTTTTCCCAAAAATTTTTTTTTTTTGCTTTTGAAAAAAATTTTTTTTCAAAAAATTAAAAATTAAAAAAAATAAAATAAAAATTTCCCAAAAAAAATTTTTAAAAAAAAATTTTTTTTAAAAAAAAAACCCCAAAATTTTAAAAAAAAATAAAATTTTTTTAAAAAAAAAAAAAATTTTTTTTTTTTAAATTTTTTTTTGGGGGTTTAAAAAATTTTTTTTGGGAAAAATTTTTTTTTTAAAAAAAACCCCTTTTTTTTTTTTTTTTTTTTTAAAAAAAAAAAAATTTTTTTTTTTTTTAAAAAAAAAAGAAAATTTTAAAAAAAAAAAAAAATTTTTTTTTTTTTTTTTTTTTTTTAAAAATTTTTTTTAAAAAAAAATTTTTTTTTTTAAAAAACAAATGTTGGTACAAATAAGTTAACTTTTTTTCCAGCTTAGACTTAGTTTTCGATAGCGATAATAAGATATTGCAAACATCTTAAATGTATTTACACAAAACGCGCTTACATTTACTATACTTCAAGTCCAAAATTTCTGTCAATGACGCATCGCTCGCTTTTAGAGTGCCCCGGGTTGAGTGGGGTCAGGGAAATCAATTCCAGTAGCGTACGCATTTTAGAAAATAAATGATAAAATTTCGTCAAAACATAAAAATATTTTTTACAATCAAAAGTTATTTTCTCACATTTTCATCAACCCTTTAAATTAGTAACAAGCCTAAATTATTTTGGTATTATTCGGATTAATAAAAAATGTAATTTTTTTGCTTAATTTTGCACACCTCCTATTTTGAGGTCATAGAACACAAATTTGAGTTTTTTGGCGATTTTTCAACGTTTTTCCAAAAAAAATACATTTTTTACTTTAATTTTACCTTCACTGATTTTATTTTGCTACATGAAAAAATAATAAAATTTTAGTCTTAACATAAATTAAAAAGATGTAAAAGCAGAACGATAGACAATCCAAGTTACACCGACTTGCCAATTTACCACCGATCTTGCAATCTCAATATTAAATACGATATTCACACGCATTGCTTCATCAAAAATATCCACTATATAAGGAACACGAAAGCTCTGAGATCATCAGCTTGTAGAACCAATAACTATTTCGGGTCTCGTGTTCCATATTTAGGATTTCCATATCGAGAATATTTTTGATCAAACATTGCGGGTCGAGCGAAGCAAGGTTCGCATACCTTATAAAAATGTCATAAAGAAAACTATTACAACCTGGTAACAGGTCAACATTTTTAGAATTTCGAGTTGAATTTGGACGTAAACGTTTTACCTACTTTTTATTGAAAATTAAGGTTTTTTCCTTACTTTTTAAGTGTTTTTTTTTTAATATTAACATAGTATGAGTTTTTTAAATATGTTTTCGTGCAAATGACAGAATTTAAAGGAATATGTCGTAAAATGGAAAAAAACAGCTTCTGATTCATGTTTAACAATCAAAAAGTAAAAAGTGTGCAAAAAAATAGCGAAAAAATCGCATTTTCCAGTATCCGCATAATTACTAATATTGATTTTTTTGCCTTTTAAAACTCTGAATACCGTACGCGAATTAACTTTTGTTAAAGTTGCACATATCTCTGCAGCATCCAAAGTGGTTAGTTCTGGATTTCGTTCCCGAATCCCATGGTAAACATTTTTAACCATTATTCGTTCTTTTAACGTTAACTGAGTTTTTTTTGTAGGCGGATAACTAGTTAAAGGTTGGTTAACATTAATAGTTTACAGAATTAAAAGCACTTAACAACACCTAAATCTTTATATACAACTATATACACTAAATAAGATAAACTATTATAAAATTGGCACAAAACAATATCTATATACTACAATTATTAGAAATTTATAATATTTAGAAAATACCCTGTATAGCAATTAAAATTTAAACTTCCAAAATCTGTCCATAATCAATAATAACTAAATAAAATCATCGAACAGCACGAAAACCCTGTCAATACGCTTATTTTCAAGTCTCTTCAAGTTGTAAACTAAGGAATGTGCGTTGCCACTTTTATTGTCTTCCTGATAACAATGATTTTAATACATATTGGCGTGCTATTTTAAGTGCGATCGCTGGCTGGTGATTTATTTTTGCGAAATATGATAACGTGGCGATGAAACTTTTGGCCGGTTCACTGTTATTTGAGAGGAAAAGTATCTCCTAGGCTTAAAAATCATTTACTAGTGTTAGATTTTTATTCAGCCGCTTCGTCGGTTGGGTGGCCGGTATTAAATGAGTCACTGACAGAAATTTTGGACTTTAGGTATAGAGGCATCCTTGCCGTTTGGCAGTGAGAATAAGTGTGCGAGAGAGAAAAAAGAATTATGGTATAACCTTCCTTCGTGGCTCCAACGTGTCGGTTGATCAACGAGGAGAAGCCGACTAATCAGCACGCAGAACGGGGTGTATATATTCCTTCCATCGACCAATGAGCACGTTGGAGGGAGAGAGAAAGATTATACCGCTATTTTTCCTCTCTTGCACAAATGTTCGCTTTCCAAGCGGATCACCAAAAAACAGTTAAGACATTTTTTATAAACAATGCTACCACTAAACACAAAATAAGTCAATAAAACAGTAAAACTTGTTTAGAATCTATAATTATATAGAAATTCTATCACAAGCGGTCAGTACGGAACTGGCCGGCGACAAACGTGTAAATGTGATTGGTCTGCCAGTTCGTTTTGCGTATAATTTAAGAACCAAAGCGATGATTACTGCCACAGCGCATGGACACATTTTTTTCGCCCATAAAATCTAACCTTTGAACTGCGCATGTCATACCCTTTGCCGGTCCATATAAAGATCAGTGGTTATTTTTCACTGAAAAATGTATATATTTTTTTAATATGGGTTCAAAAATGCTCAGTCAGTGGCGTACATTTTTTCACAATTATTTTTGATAAGGTGACCCCTGAGACGCCACTGTACTTAATAATTTTAATGCTATTAGTCCTTAATTACTAGAAATAACACTGATAAATTTTTAAAAAATCGGCTAACCTATGTATTTAGGATAATTACAAAAAGCTTTTTTTTTTTTGAAAATTAACACCCTTTATCTTGGAAACTATGAATTTTCGGACAAATATTTATAAAAACTCTTTTTATATTTTTTTAATGAGAAATCACCACCTGAAATATTGCCTTGCATCTTTTGAATACCCTGTATAAAAAGTTTTTTTGTGGAAAATTTTTTTTTTCAGAATCACACCTTCTTAAGTTAAAAAAAAAACGTTTTGTTGCAAAATAAATGCAAAAAACAAATAAAGAAAAATCAAAAAATCTTATAGTCCACAGTACAGGCCCCTCCTGGCAAGTTGAATACCACATACTTTATAATTCGTGAGGAACTTCGTTTCGACGAGTCTACCACACTTTTCCTCTGCGACTTTTCTCGATTCATCCGCTTTTCCGCTCGAAAAAGCCCCATATTATGGCGATTTCCCAAGGTTCTAAAAAGTCACAACCACAATTTTTTTTTTTAGCTAAAGTTACTGCAAATTTTGTTGAAAATGTGAATTTAAACTTGTCCGACAAAAATATGTCCGACTTTTTCATGTCTACCGCTTGAAACATGCCTAAATGACAGGGTATTGAAAACCGATCACCACATAGGTAATTTTTGGTAAAATTAATTGTAAATAATTTATAAAATACCATTTTTGTTTGTCCGACAAATTTCGCCGCTTTTTTCAGTCCGACAGCTGGAAATTGGAATTTTGACGGGGTATAAAAAATCGTTGACCCCAAACCTAATTTTCACTTTTTTTTTTTTTAAATTTATAGTAGAAAATAGTGATACACCTGTCCGACAATTTAGTGTCCGCCTTTACCTTCAAAAATAATAAAAACTACATAAAAATAATTTTTGCAGTGTTCCGGAACACCTCGTATTAAAACACGGATCCTAGATTAACACCTTTTCATTAGAAATCAGGTTCACAAAATTTTCTATGGTAACAACAATGCAACGTACACTGTAACTGTCTCGGGTTAAGTACAGGAGGGCAAAAAATATAAAAAATTTTACAGGAGTAAATACCCTTTTTTAAAAAATTTGGCAAAACTTATGAAGAAAAATTCAGAATTAAAAGTTATGCCTCAATACCAAAACATGGATTCCTAAGATTTTTTTTTTTTTTTAAAAACCTTTAAAATTTTCCTATTTTTTTGTATTTACTTTAAACACTCTCATAATTTATTTTAAATCAAATTATTTTCGCGACATTAAAAAACCTACTAAAATTGTATATTGAAA
>JAHBCN010013061.1:0-12500 GCA_019359885.1 Listronotus oregonensis
AAAAAGGGGCCCAAAACCCCCCGTTCGGGCCCCAACAGCTTTGCCAATGTCCGAAATTTTTCGGCCTTTTGGCGTCGTTTAAGGTAAACAGAAGGCAGTTTCAAAATAAAGCCGCTTTGCTACCAGAACTAACCATGACCGACTAGGACCTTAGGGCTTTTGAATTTGTTTAATTTCCTATAAAGTTATAAACAAAATTTTTATAATTTTTATCGATAAAAATTAAAAAAATTTTGTTTATAACTTTAAAATAATAAACAAATTCAAAACCCCTAGGTTCCTAGTCGGTCATGGTTAGTTCTGGTTGCAAAGCGCTTTTATTTTGAAACATGCGTTCTGGTATCCCTAAACGGCCGAAAGCGACATTTCGGACATTGGCAAAATGCTGTTGACCAGAACGGGGTTTCCACTTTTCGTCCATTGGCCGTTTCGGGTTTTCCCCAAAGTACATTATACATAACATACATACACAATACAATAATAAAGATACACGCCTTAAAACTTTGCTGGTACTGCTGCAGGAACGTATACATACAATGAGCTAACAAAACTAACATCTCATTGTATACATATATACTGATGTTCAAACTCGCATTATAAAAAATAGGCGATTCAAAATACCCTCAAAATGTATTTATCGTTATTTACTCTGCTGCAGTTTTAGAGATGCAGGTGGATTTTAATTCAACATAATCCTCATACTCTTTATCTGGTCTGATAAATCCGGGTATTACCACGATACAAAACTTTTGCTTGTTAGTGATATAATAATGTGTTTTGTATTTTCGGACAAATTAGAGGTGTTCATAAATAAATTTACCATTTGGAAAGTTGAAATTTCTCAGACTTTAATAAGAGTTTTAAAATAAACTTTTAACTACATTATTCATTGTACTTAAATACACAAAAAAAGATTAATTCATATTTTTACGAGATTTTTTTTTCTTATTTTAAATGTTTGGGCAGAAAAAAAAATTAAATTAAAAACTCCACCACGTTTACCAGTTTTAAGTGTGTGTGACTTTTGTAGGGTGCTCTTAATAATTTGTTTACAAAACTCCAACAAACACTTGCCAAAATTTATTAATGGGAATTTTTAATACAGGCAACCTTAAAAAATCCTGACGAATTGGATAAAATGAAGTTTTATTTTTTAAACAGTAATAAAAGGTGTATTTGCAAAATGCCAGTTACTTTGCCCGTTTGCTTAAGTAACGTGTCCAAGCTATTTTCAATTAAAGTTACTTTTAATATTTTAATATTATTATAGTTTATTAATGTATTTAGGTAATAGACAATATTTTTATGTAAAGCTGCTTACCAGACGAAAAATGTTTAGGAGTTAAAAAAAATTAAATCCATCGAGTTTCCTGATTAAAATATCTAGGCTGACATAATTTTGATGACAAATAAAATCAAGAAATCTGATGACGTTCCTTTCAGCTTCTACTTTTAATAGCCAATCACTATACCACTTAAAAATATCGTATAATGTCTGACTTTACACCAAAAAAAAAACATTAAAATTAATTATTTTTAAAAAATCTAGAAAAAATAAATCTTTCTTAAAATTTTTGAAGCTCTTTGTCGGCTTAACGAAACAGTATCAGATATATTCATGTTGACTTTAACCGACCTATCTTAACTTAAGATGTTTTTAAATACATTTTCTTTTAGACGTATTTTTTAAATATCCTGTATATTTAAAAATAACATTTGGGATACCTTCAGTTTATGTTCCATCTACCTGAAAATTAATATAATATTCTTAGTTGCTAATTCGAAGTTTTTGTTAACGCTTCGAAAATTTCACAAGTATAAAAGTAAATTTAATTTTAAAAAATATTGTCTGATATACAGGGTGATTCCTAGTTGACGCTTTTTTTTAACTGTATGTGGAACTCATTAAAATAAACACCTTTTTTAAATAACTTTTTTCAAACTACTAAAAAATAAAGAACTTACATTCATTTAGTGTTTCAAATACGGTCCTGTCTTAAATAAGTTGTCACCGCCCATGAAGTCTTCTGGCTGTAGTGCTTGGACACGTTGGACGGGATTTTTCCGCAATGTTGTCCACACTTTTTTTGACTTAAACCGACCTAACTTGCGTCAAGAATGAGCCCGCAAGGGAAACCGTCGCGCGTACAATCACGAAACAGTAATCGCAGATCAACGACACTCTCCATAAATAAGGAAAATATCCACGTAATAATTGTTTTTGGATTGTGCCTTTTTCACGATTTAACAACGATTTAAAATTATAAATTAATTTGGTTAAAGAAACTCTGGGCTCACCATTTAGTTCTTAACGACGTTTGATGGACATTGTCAATAACCGTCCCACTTTGAGACTTAAACTCAATAATGCAAACGCCGTAGTCAATTAACAAGACAAAAAACAAACGTAAATATCAAATAAACTATCTTTTTGTGCCCAGGCCTGCACTAGACACACCTTAAAATTAATTTATGTAGCTTTGTTATTTTTGAGTTTTTTTTTTAATTATTTAAAAAAGTTCTTTATTTTAACGAGTTTTATAAACAGTTAAAAAAAAGCCTCAACTTTGGAATCACCCGTATATACGATGTTTTTCTTGGCTTGAAGCCTACGAATTAACGTACCGTGGGTGTCTTAGGTACAGTAAGGGGAATTTTATTGACATAAAAAAATAAAACTGTTTTAAATATTACATAAATTTTTATTTATGTACAGTTACAATTACTTATTTTACGTGAATAGATATTTTTGCCAACTAAAGAATTTTTTGTGTGTGGTACTTTTATTTGTCTTAAACAAAACTTACTGTGGCATTTTTTAATTTTGGAACTTGGTCAACGGACAACAATTTTAAAACCCAGTATTAAGAGGATTACCCACTTCCTTAACTTAGTGCAATATCTGCATGTTTCGGTACTTAGGCATCGTACAAGAGTTTGTGACAGTCATAAAGATATAAAAATAATACATTTTGACAAAAACTAAAAAAGTATTTAAAAGCGATAAATAAATGGGCCTAACTTAAGAGTAAAATTTTATACTTGAGAACGGACAGAGTTAGAACTGTCCAAAACATTGTGTTAGATGCTGTGAAAAAGTATCCGATAATTAAGTGGCATTATCCAGAAACATTTTGGTCTAATGAAGGCAGCTATCTGAAATGTTTTCAGTTTATTTCCCCACCAAGCCCATTCCGTCTATTTCAACTATTAAACGTATTGTCAGTAAGTTCGAGTCCAAAGGTACCGTAAAAATAATTATAAATGTTTAACTCAGGATATCGAAAATAGAGCCAAAGAAAGAGAGAACACAGATCTTAATATTCTTCTGAGTGTGAAGGAAAACACAATGGTTAGTACGAGGGTTTTTGGGCAAGAGGTAAATAAACATCATACAACGGTATTGCGCACTTTAAAAAAACACAAATATTATTCGTATACATTCGAAAAACATTAGGAGGTGCAGAAAGGAGATGAAGAGCGAAGAATGACATTTTGTTTTGAAATGATGGAAAGAGCAAAACACGATAGATATAGATTAAGAAATATTTGTTTTACCGATAAATGTACATTCACCCTCAACAATGAACCAAATGTTCAGAATTGTCGGTATTGGAGCCAATAAAATGAACATCGCTTTGGTCATACTCGGACACAATATCCCCAAAAAACAAATGTATTCGTGGGAATTATCGGACACCATATCATTGGACCCTTTTTTATGGACTATAACCTAACAGCAGAAACCTATTTGGACTTATTTCAAAATCAAATTGGATCCGCCTTGGAAGAAGTTGTTCGGGAAGATTAAATGATCTAGTACCAAATGGATGGTTGCCCCGCCCATAATGCCCGTATGGTTAAAGAGTACCTGGAAAATGCTTTTAACGGCAATATTATTGGTCCACGGTACCCGATACTTTGGCCAGCCAGCTTTTTGTGGGGTCACTTAAAAAGTGTCATTTATAAAAGTGTAAAATTTGAGAATCTTAACCAGCTACAAAACGCTATTTCGTTAGAATGTAAGTTGAGATATTTTTAAGCTGTTAATGGGGGGTTGTTGGAACATTTGATTAATTAATGTTTTAATGTAATTCTCTATTATTTTAAAAAAACTTATAGTATTTTATTTCGTTTTATTTTTCCACACCTAGTAAAATATTAAGAGTTCAGTTTTCTCTTTTTTCGGATCTATTTTCGATCTTCTAAGTTAAACATTTACAATTATTTATTGCGTTGGCTTTGGACTCGAATTTACTGACAATAAGTTTAATGGTTAAAATGGACCAGCTAGGATTGATAGGAAAATAAATTGAAAATATTTTAGATACTTGCTATTGGTTTAATTAAATTCTAGTATGATAAAATTATTTTTTTAATGATTCATAGTAATAATTGTTATTAGTTAAACTTAATTGTTACATTAAATAAAAGTTTTAATAAAAAAATAATGTTAACGTGTCTTTTACTGTAAATGTAATGGTTGTGAGATTAATGAAACGAAAAAAAAAAACATTCCTTGTATTCGGCTGTACTTCAGATTTGACAAAGCCTGATAACAAATTGTTTGCTGGTGGTTGGTGTCTGTTTGGCTTTACCTGAACCGAAAATTTGATAATTTTGCAATTACATTTAACTGAATAATAATTTAAGATTCGCTAATTAAAATTTTTTGAAACTTGGCACGAGGGTTTGTCAGATTAGTCTCTTCAAAAAGTTTTTTTTCCGTTCGGCAACGCGCCACCCGGTATATAAAAATTATATACCTAGTCAAAATTAATTGGCAGGGTTCTATTAACCCCTTTGTACATACGGTTAGACATGTGCGATCTTCCAGCAAACAAACCATTTTGTAACATAAAACACATGGATATTTGGTTTTTCTTATCAAAACCCGTTTTATGTTATTTTAAATTACCTATTACATTCGAGGTATATTAGGCAATTATTTCGTCGATTTGCCAATTTAATTCAGAAATAATATTTACATGAGCATATTACTACTACTTCCAATATTATAGCCTAAGCAATAAGTTGAAAATGGTGAAAATAGAGGTACTGCTTTTAAAAATACGTGCGATAGCTCATTTGATTCGGAATAAAGCGTTTATTAGCACAAAAAAAATTGAAAAAGTTATAAACAAATAAAGATAAAAAAGGTATTTTGTTTTTCGCCGATATCTCATAAATTATTAATATATTAGAAATGTTAAAAAAAGATCCTTACAGAGAAGGAAAATCAAAGAAAAAAACTTTCGACTCCCGGAATCTCCTGTATTCCTAATTATAATTTAACGCTAAAAATGGGCCTCCGCGCGATATTTTTGGTTGCGCGCTTGGGGTCAAAACCGAGTACGTCACACTAAATACTTTTTAAGGTATTAAATATTAATTAAAAAATTTGTTAAAATTATGATGTATTCAGAACACTTCAAAAAATTTAGTCCCGTTAAAAATTTAACTTAAAGTTAATTTTTCAACAAGTTAGACAATTGTTAATTAACAAAATTGTTTCGAACTTTCGTCTTCATTTTACAATATTTTATAATTGGCGTATAAATTTTTCACCTTGTGTAGCCCTTTAATATACTTACATACTTAACAAGATTACGCCATAAAAGTTTTAAAAAATTTATAATTTTTTTTATAATAATTTTATAACTTCGAAAATTTCACACCCAGTACTTAAAAGTTTGCATTTTGTTTCGTTACCATAGCAACTAAAAAAATTTCCGGAAATTTTCATCCTCCTTAAAATTACATTTTTCAGGTTATATCGAATTTATTCAAAAATAATATCTCAAGTTAATAAGTGAAAATCCTTTAACAATTTTCCAAATATTTTTTATTACGTAGTTGATTATTATACTTTTAATTGTTATATACAGGGTGTCCGGAAATACCGTTCGAATACCCCTAGGCGTGATTCTACATGTAAAATTATGAAGAAAAGTTCATTTTGAAATGGTCCCGCAAATGCGTCATAAGCTTGCTATGGTGATTCAAAGATGGCACCTTGATATGGGGTTTTTTTTTATATTTCTGGAACCGTTTCAGATAGCCATCTGAATTTTGGCATATGAATTTTTTTAGTAGGGCAATTTTCGTGTTTTTATTAAACGATTTTTTAATCAGGGGCGTACCGAAGGGGAGGTCCGGTTTAATTTATTCACATTTTATTAAACGTCATATTTTTGCAGTTTTATTAAGAAATTATGATTCCGCGGAATAAATGACGTAAAAAAGGTATTCTTGTAGAAAACCTGTCAGGCTAGCCGTTTTCGAGAAAACACTCCCAAAGAAAATAATGCATATGGTCGCTCAATAATAATAAAAATTGCTACACAAAGTGGGTTTATGTCGGTTAAGTTGAAATAAAGTAAAAAATTAAGTTTATTTATTTGGGTTACATAAAAAGAAGACAAATAGGTAGGTATTTTTAATAGTAATAAAAAAGGAACGGTAAATGAAAAACAAATTTATAATATGAAAAAAAAAAAGGGGAACAATACAGAAACAAATAATACTACTGACTTAAATCAAACATGAGTTTTGGGTTTTTAGTTCAGCAAGTGTTGGAAGTGATGTCCATTCATTTCAATACAACTAGCTAAACGATTTCCTTGAACGTTTAACTCGTTGAAAAACACCTTGCTTGTTCCGTATTTCGGAAAACAATGAATGACTCTGTGTTCTAGTTGTTGTATACTTTCAATAGGCACTGAATAAACCAAGTGTTTTAAATAACCCCAGAGAAAATAGTCTAACGGATTAAGATCCGGCGAACGGGGAGGCAAGCTACGGGTTTACCTCGCCTCCACCGATCTGGATAAGTCTGATTTAGATATTATCGCACTAATAAACTAAAGTGGGCGGGCCCCATCGTGCAAAAAAAATGTTTCTAATCTTAATCCACAAGGCAAATCTTCAAGCAAAACTGGCAAAGTGTTTTGTAGAAAATGTAAGTATGCGGGACCATCTAAACGCTTAACGTATGGCCAAATAATCTATTTCCATAATACCTGCCCAAACATTAATGGAAAACTTATCTTGAAACCGAGCTTGAAAACGCGTGGGGTTTTCATCTGACCAAATATGATTGTTATGAAAATTTACCACTCCTTCACGGAAAGCCTCCCCCCGTCTGTAAATAAGACTTTATCAAGGAAATGACGGTCCTGATGGCATTTCATCTGCATCCACTGACAAAACTCCACTCTAGGCATGAAATCTTGAGGTTTTAGCGCTTGAACTCTTTGCAAATGGTATGGATACAAAAGTTTCGTGTAAATTTATACAACGCTTTTGGAATATTCGTTCGTGCTGAAATTCTTCTGGTGCCTACCGGATTAGCTTCAATCTGTTGTGAACAATTTCCCTCTGCCTGCGGCGTTCGCGTAGTACGATTTCGTCCCAATCTCTTTATTTGGCGTAAAATTACCAGTTTCTCTTAACCTCTGATGTAAACTGCTGAACAGTTTATCAGAAGGAAGCGGGCGATTTGGAAAAGTTTCTTGGTACAACCTCCGAGCTTCACCGCACAACCGTTTGCTCTGCCCTACATGAAGTGCATGTCGGCCATTTTCAGCAAAAAGAGTATTCCGGCATTTTTTAAAGACGAGAAGAGGACTTTTTTCAATTCACTGTTATTAACAATAATAATCAAAAAACTTTATTTTTAAACCTTACGTCAAATTCGTTTACCGTAACCAGGGTAACTAGACCTTTTTTCATTGTCAACTTAGCACTGACATAAGCCTACTTTGATGTTGGGAATTTTATTATTATTGAGCGACCATGCATGCATTATTTTCTTTGAGGAGTGTTTTTCGAAAACGGCTAGCCTGACAGGTTTTCTACAAGAATACCTTTTTTCGTCATTTATTCCGCGGAATCAAATTTCTTAATAAAACTGCAAAAATATGACGTTTTAGAAATGTGAATAAATTAAACCGAGACCTCCCCTGTCGGTACGCCCCTGATTAAAAAAAATCGTTTAATAAAAACACTGAAAATTGCCTACTACTAAAAAAAATTCATATGCCAAAATTCAGATGGCTATCTGAAACAGTTTAAAAAATATAAAATAAAACCACATACACGGTGCCATCTTTAATACCATAGCAAGCTTATGACGCATTTGCGGACCTATGTTCATATGAACTTTTCTTCCCTAATTTTACATGTAGAATCACGCCTAGAAGTATTCGAACGGTATTTCCGGACACCCTGTATAATTAAAATCATTTTGCAAAGGCCCCAAAAGTTCCTGGAATTCCTTTTGCCCCTTCTTCTTTTTTAATGGGGAATAAAAAGGGCACATTCACCAAACTTTATAAATTGTCTATGTTTCAAAAAATATATATAGGTACTTTGAAACAATCTTATTCTTTTTGTGGATTCACGAAGGCATCCATATTTCTTAGACATTAAAAGTAAATGATGTTTAATAATCCCGAACAAATTTGGCGAATAAATGTCTGGCCCGCATTCTTGTAATAAATACATTAAAAATTTTAAGTTCCGATGATACATTTTAATTTCACTGACTTCTTTACAAAACTTACATAAAACGTATTTCTCAAACGATTCATTCTAAAATTATTGTAAAACACAACGATTTTAGATAATTAATTTATGGTTAAATAACGTTATTGTACTTGACATAATTCGAATCGACATTTTTGGGTACAACAAACTGACAGATAAGTAACGGAACAAAAGCCGTTTAACGCGCGTCGTGTTGTCGCCCCGTTAAACTAAATTTTTTTTTTAAGAAAATATATTTCAAACTTTATTAAAATAAAGTTATAGAAATTTGAAAAGTGAACTATCATCGACTTATCTTTATTATTTTGTGTAACTGAAGTCCGTTGTTTATATTTTATTTAACCTAATGCATGCAGGAATTTCGTTAACACTACTGCTCTCGTACTCTTCAACTTTTTTTTTAAAAAAATGTATTTCTTCCAACTTTAGTAAAATGAATTTGTAAAAAAAAGACTGAATTACTATCGGCTTTTTTTTTATTATTTTGTTTAACTAAAGTGAGATAATTATATTTTTATTTAACATAATAATATGCAAGTAAATTTTCATAATACTAGATACTGCGTCCAATAACTTGTAAGAAAAAAAAAATTTCTACCAACTTAAGAAAAAAGAATTTATAAAATTTGAAAGAAAAAATACCTCAACTTTTCTTTTAATTTTGTGCAACTAAAATCCGTTACTTATATTTTATTTCTTAATAATGTAATATACATTGAATATCATTGAAATAACATCATGAAAAAAACTTCTCAAATGTTTTTTTGGTCTTTTGACCCCGCATATAAAATGAAAATTTTATTTTCTTTTTACATACAAAGTTTAGGTCTATTTACATTTCAAATTTAAAAAAATCCTTTTTTTTTTTAACCCTTTGGTGTGAAATTTTTTCCCGAATAATTGTGTCTAAATTATTATGGGGGAAAATTCAAATTTTTTTGTGACTTCAAAAAAATTTCCGGAAATAATTTAGACACTTGTGGTATTATAAGTGACAATATTACTTAGATTTTTAATTTTTTGTTTAAGTTAAAAAATTATTATAAACAAGGTATTAAACTTTTTAAAACTTTTATGGCTTTATCTTGTTAGGTATATATTTAAAAAAGGCTTTAGAAAGCGAAAAATTTATTGGACAATTATTTAAATATTTTTTTAATGTTAAATTAAAATTAACATTTAATACCTCAAAAAAAATTATGTGTGACCTAATCGATTTTGAAGCCGCGCGCGCAACCAAAAATGTCGGCTGGAGGTTTATTTTTAGCGTTAAATTAAAATTATGAATGGAGATGGAGTTCCGGGAGTCGGAACTCCATCTCCTCCTCATTAAGGGTCTTTGTTTAAAATTTCTAAAATTATATGGTTGTTAGATATCGGCAAAAAACAAAATACCTTTTTTTTAAATCTTTGAGTGTTTATAGCTTTTGCAACTTTTTGTGCTAATAAACGCTTTCGACACATTTGTTTAGACATTATTCCAAAATGAATGAGCTACAGCACGTATTTTAAGGAGCACTATTTCTATTTTTCACCATTTTTAACTTATTGCTTAGACCAGTGTTTTTTAGTCTTTTTGAATACGCGATCCCTTTACATTTTAGAAAATTCTAGCGACCCCCTTAGGCAATAGACAGACCAAAAGTTATTCATTCTATTTTTCTATGTTGTTACCTATATTCATTATTAAGACCTAAAACACTGCAAGAAGCCGCGAGGGCATTGAAAGCAAGTACGAGGTAAGTTGGTAAGGCTGCGTGCGGCCTTGACCTGTACGCCAGCTTGCGCAAGCCTTACTTTGCGGCGTTGCCACACCGCATTGAGGTCGCGGGCGAGAGGCAGCGTTCCGCGCCTCAGTGCAGAATCGTTTGTAAAGATATGGGTTCGTTTTATCACAATCTCCTGTAACACACAAAGGTCAGGTGTCTATCCAAAGGAAAGGTATTAACAAGAGTTCTAGAACTGAAAGTTGAATTGTTAATGTTCTTACAAAATTCTAAATGTGAATATGCTAATCATTTTTCTGACCCAGTTTGGCTTTTAAAATTAGCATTTTTGGCAGATCTTTTCAGCCACCTAAGAAATGTAAACAAGAACCTTCAAAGTAGAGAAAAAATATTTTAGCAGCTAAAGATAAAGTCAAAGCATTTTATGCAAAACTTCATTTGTGATCAATCTCCTTGCAAAACAATATATTTAGAGTTTTTTTTCCCAATGTTGTTCTAAAAAAAAATTTGCCTCATGTCAAATAAAAACCACATATTAAAGAAAATCTCATAGATTTAGCTGCTGACGGCATGGAATTTCATTTACAAAGTGTTGCCGTGTTTTGGATAAAAAAAAATCAAGGATATTCAGAGCTGGCAAAAAGAGCTCTAAAATTATTAGTGCCATTCACCACTTCTTACCTTTGTGAACTAACTTTCTCATCAATGGTAGACATTAAAACTAAAAAGAGAAATATACTTCAATTAGAAAATAATTTGATAATTACCATTTTGAAAAATAGCACCACGATTTAAAATTTTAAAAATAAAAAATATTTATATATATATATATATATATATATATATATATATATATATATATATATATATATATATATATATATATATATATATATATATATATATATATATATATATATATATATATATATATATATTATTTATATAAAATATATTTTTTAATATTAAAAATATTAAATTATTTTTTAATTATAAAAATAATATAATTTTTATATAATATAAAAAAAAAATTTATTTTAATAATTATATATTATTAAATATTTTTTTTTTAAAAAAATTATAAAATTAATATAATATAAAATTTTATTTAAAAATTAAAAAAAAATAATAAACACCCTTCAAAAAAAATCAAATGGTTTTTCAGTTTTTATTAAAAATATAAAATTTTTTGGCATAAAAATTTTTTCAAGGTGTTAAAATTTTATTTGTCGTAAAAAAAAACACCTAAAAATATTTTTTAAATTAGTACAACAATTTTTAATTTTAACTTTTAGAGTTTTTTTTCCAAAAAAACCAGAAAATTTTGCCTTCCTTTCGGAAAATTTTTTTGGGATTAAAGCATTTTTTCCCCTAAAAACAACCTTTTAAATTTTAATAATAATCATTTAGAAAACTTTTTTAAAAAACCGGTCTAAACCCAAAAAAAGATAAAACCACCAAAAATCCAGATGCTTTTTCCTGTTTTTAAAATTTTAAAATTTGTTTTTGAAATAAAGAAAATAACAAAAGGCAATTAAAAACCCCACAACCTAAGTTTGAAGGCCCCCAGAAAAAAAAAAAATTTTAAATTTTTTTTAAGTACTTTTTTGTTTTTAAGTTTTTTTTTTTTTGATAAAATGCATATTACGAGTAATTCCAAAAACCGATTTAAAAGTTGATTTTATCAGGGGTAATATCCCTAGTGCATTTAATTTTTCCGGGAAAATTTGGAAAAACGAGTTTCTAAGTAATTAGTTTTAAAAAGAGCATGAGCGAGAGTGGTTTTAAAAATCCGAGTCGAAGACGAGGATTTTGTCACTTTCGCGAATGCTATTTGTTAAAACAGATTACTTAGAAACGAGTGTTTCAATTTTTTCACAGGAAAAACTAGATGAACGAGGGATATTTGGTAAGATTATTTCCTGAGTTAAATAAACAATATATTTTAATAAAATTTTTTTTTATGAAAACAATGAGAACAATAATTAATAAGAACAATATAATTTATAAGCTAGGAAAGGTAATTACTTTAAACTTATTTTAAATTAAAATTAATATAAAAATTACAATTATTGTAGGTTACAGGAGTATTGTTTGCCATATCAGTTAAATTGTTTCTAATTATGTTTGTAGTAGCAGCTATTCTCTATGTTGCTGTGAGGAGTGTCAAACGATTGATGGTGTTGGCTCGAAGAAGTGTCTATTTTCTGTCTTTTCAAGGGG
>JAHBCN010013061.1:17500-25291 GCA_019359885.1 Listronotus oregonensis
CCCCATTGCCTTAAAAACGGTTTTAGGGTTTTTTTTCCCCAAAATTTTTTCCCCGCTTTTCTCAGTTTGTTAAAAATCCCCTTAAACAAGTGCGATGGAAAACAAACCTGGGTTTTTGGAATCAGCGACCAAAAAAACCCTTGGGCACCCTGGCTTCGTGCGGTGTACCATCCGAGGTCAAATGTTAACCTAAGTAATTTTTTGTTTAACCTAAAAACTGAAATATATTGTTTTAAAAGTTTATGATTTGTTGATAACGGGTACGTACCGGGCTTAAAACGTTTTTTTAAAGGTGTTCTGATAAGTTCTATTTAGTTAACACCTGTACGTACAAACGTACAAACGTACAAACGTACAAACTTTCAAACGTACAAACGTACAAACGTACAAAGTACAAAGTACAAACGTACAAACGTACAAACGTAAACCCCGTAAAAGGGCCGTCAAACGTCAAACGTAAAACGTAAAAACGTAAAAACGTCCCCCGTCAAACGTAAAAACGTAAACGTAAAACGTACCGACCGAAAACGTCCCAAAGCAAACGTACCCCGTAAAACGACCCCGTAAAACGTCCAAAGTACAAACGTACAAACGTACCCGTGCAAACTTAAAAACAAAACGTCAAACGTCAAACGCACAAACGTACAAACGTACAAACGTACAAACGTACAAACGTACAAACGTCCCAAAAAAAAACAAACGTACAAACGTACAAACTTACAAATTTTCAAACGTACAAACGTACAAAGACAAACGTACAAACGAAAAAATGAAAAAAGTACAAGCGTTCAAACGTATAAATTTTTAAAAGGGTTTTAAAAGGGTTCAAAGGGAAAAAAGGAAAAAAAATTAAAAAATCAGCAAAACTATATTAAGAACCATTAATTTTAAGAAAAAGTTTTAAAAAAATTAAAAAAAATTTTTTTCTACAATTATTATATTTTATTTTTTTTGGCATGTTTTACACATTGTTCTTCTTTCCCCTTTTCCAAAATGTTTAAAGTAATAACTTGCTTCTTTTTTTTAAAATTTTTAAAAAAAAATTTTAGTTGCTTTCCCCCAAATGCTTGTTATCTTTACTGAAAAATTTTTTTAAGTTTTTTTTATGTAGGAAACACCACTCTAAGAACCCCCTTTTTTGTTTTTAGTTTGATGTATCTTTTAAAAATTTTAAAATTATGTATTTATTTTAAAAAAAATTTATTATTTAAAAGGACTAGTAATTTAAAAAGAAAAAAAAATTTTAAAAAAAAATTTTGCCCGTAAAAAAGTTAGTTTCTTGTGTAAAAAATTTTTACAAGCTGTCGTTGTGTCATGTTGTATAATTCTAGATCCAGAGATTCAAATCAATATAAATTTGTCTTAATGTAAAGGGGAAATTAGTTTGAACGACCAAAGTCAGTAACTTTAAAAAAAAATTTAAAAAACATTTTTTAAAGTTATATTGTTATAGTTACTTATTTTTTTTTTTGTTAAATGTTTTACACACTGTATATTTATATCATTTATAGTGATGGGGAAAAGTCCGGGTTATATTATATTTTTTTAAATATTTCGGGGAAAATGTCGGGGGAAAAATTTTAAAAATTTATGTTTCCATAATATTAGAAATATAAATATAAAAACGTGAAAATTCTAAGAACTAAACATTTAATGGAAGTGTTTCATGGGTAATACAAGTGATTAGATTTGGGCCCCGGATTTTTTTGCTTGGTTTCAAAAAGCTGGCTTTCAAATTTACGAAACCTATTTCAACGTTTTTTTGCTCTTTGTGATTTAGAGAAAGGGTAGAAAAATATGCTACCCCGACGAGAAAAATAATTTTTTTTTTCCCATGTATTTCTTATGGGAAAAAATTTTAAAAGGTCCATTCTGCAATTTTATATCCATTTTCATCCCTTACCAAAATAGGGGATGATTTAAAAGGGGGGTTTTTTTTGTAAATTTTAAGGCCCCCACCTAACATCCCAAAAGGGTTATCTGAGGTCATCATGGTCAGGGGGTCAGTTTAAAAATAATTAAATACGTCACAGCGGTCATCTTGGAAATAAATTAAAAAACCTAGCAGGATTCGAACCACCTAGTGCCCACCCGTCCTATTGCTTCGGTTTCCCCAGCGCCTAACCCATTCGGCCACGAAGGTATTTAAAAAAAGTATTGGTTAAATTGTGTCGAGAAGACTTAATTAGGAATCTTAGGCTACTACTATTTTAGAGCACTGTGCATGTTTTAAAAAAAAAAATGGCGGCTGTCACCTGTCAACCGTCATATGTCGCGACCCACGTGACTTAGGAAATTTAGCTTACGTGTATGAGCAAATTTTTCCATGTGTTAAAAAAAAAAAATTTTTAAAATTACTTGTCAAACGCCAAATGTCAAACCTAACAGGGGGCCCCCACGTTTAAAAACCCCCAGGCTTGGGGCTTATACGTGGGGTTTAAAAATTATTATTATTAAATTATTATTATATTAATCTTACAATTTTTGTTTAAAAGTGAAATTAGGGCTTAAGAATAAAATACCGGGGATGAGGTATTTCAATTTTTTTTCCCCGGGGGGGTTAACCGGGGGTTAAGGGTTCCCCGCCCCCTGGTTAAATACATGCGTTAAAATAATGGTGTCTTCAAATGTCGCTTCCCCAAACGCCAAATTCAAACCACCCCCCCTCATACGCATATATTTATTTTTTAAACACGAGATAAAATCAACTTGTATATTAGCTAAAAACACCCCCACCGAACCCCAAAAAATAGCGGCTAACATATCTAAAATAAAATTTAAAAAAACGCATTCAAGTTGGGTAATCGGCGGTATAATATCAAATAAAAATAGGCCGACTCAAACATACTCATAGCGCTCACCTAATATTTAAAAAAAATAAGGTTTTTCCCCCCTAGAAATTTTATATTAAATATGTTTTTACACCATTAATACACAACCGGTTTAAAAAAATTATACAAATCAGATTGATAAAATATTTTATATCTGGGTTTTAAGTC
The DNA here is from genome assembly GCA_019359885.1 of Listronotus oregonensis. Classification (NCBI taxonomy): domain Eukaryota; kingdom Metazoa; phylum Arthropoda; class Insecta; order Coleoptera; family Curculionidae; genus Listronotus; species Listronotus oregonensis. The sequence goes on from JAHBCN010013061.1 coordinate 20,500, forward strand.
TAACAAATAACAAAAAAAAAATTAGCAACTAATACATTTAAAAGTGTGTAAATTATAGGCAAATACACTAAAAATTATAAAAAAAATTAGAAACCCCGATGTCAAGGGGTAAGTATCAATTAATTATATGAAAAATATCACTTACCCACTCCCCTTTGGTTGTGGCTTTTGGGCCCCCATTAGAATAAAATAACCACACTTTTTTCCTTTTAAAACTCTCATATTCTGACCGCCCACACAAAATAACCGACCGGGCTAACGGGTAAAATATACCCAAAAATTTTTTCCTTTTCCCCTAAAATATACAACCCCATCAAAATTTTATCAGATAATAAATAAAAATTATTAGCTTGAGGGACAGATAAACAGAAAAGCGCTCAGTTTTCCAACCGACCTTTAAAAAAAAAAGCCTTGCGGGGGGGACATAATAGTATAATTAATAAATAAAAAAAAATAGGCTAAAATAAAGCCGTTGACAGCGTATATATTTTATCAAATAATACCTAACATTCTTTAAAAATTCCCCGGAGTTATCTCAAAAAACCCAAAAAGACGATGGGTCCTGCAGCTCACCTCCCGTCTTATGTAGCTCCCTTTATTATTCACTGTAAAATTTTCATATTTTCCAGACGTTACCTTTAAACGGTGCATTTTTTGAAAAATAATTTTGGTTATAAGGGGTTCCAAAAAAAAGTGACGTCACGATGGTGCATTTTTTTAAAAAAGGGAAAACTGTGTATTTTTTTATATTTTAAGGTACCTCTTTAGTCAACTTTTCCCCTTTCTAAAAAAATTTTCAACATCGGTTCAGTAATTTCAAAAAAAAAAAAAAAAACATAAAAAAAAAAATGTTTTGCACCATTGTATTTAAAAATGAATAAAAAACCCATGGGCTTATTAATAGAATTAAACAAGGTTTTTAATGGGAATAGTCGCTCATGTCATGTTTTTTGGTTAATCGAACTGTACAGGGTGTCCAAAATTTAGTGTCAAACTCTTCAAATTTGAAAGCACTTTATTTTTCTTAAAATTTTAAAAAAAGAGCCCCTGTATATTTTTAGGTCGTTAGATGTAAAAAATTTAAAAAAAAAACCTTTTCTAATTATAACCCCTCGAAATTCCTGACACCTTAAAAGTTTTGTTAAATCATTTTCGCATCTATTTTTAAACCCCAAAACATTAATAAAAATTTATAGGTGGCTATGAAAAACAATTTATTGACATTGGAGTTTATTTAACTTACAAAATCTTGTTTGACATATTATAAAAATTCGAGTAAATAAATTATTGTTTATTAATTAAAATAAAATTAATTTAAAAAAAAACCTTTAAAGTTAAATAAACCCCAATTTTTTTAATTTTTAAACTTTTTGGTAACATTTTTAACTTCAACCAAAAATTTTGGGTAATAATTAACGTTATTAGGAAACTCTATTGTCAATAAATTGTTTTTTTTAGCCACCTATAATTTTTATCCAATGGTATTACTATTAAAATACGTGCAAAAATGAGTTTTCAACGAATAACTTATAATTTTTGGAATTTCGATAGGGTTATAATTAGAAAAAAGTTTGTTTTTTAATTCTACATTAACCTTTTTAAAGGGGGTCGTATTTAAAATAAGAAAAATAAAGTGCTTTAAAAGAAAGTTTAAAAATTTGGAAGCAGTTCGAATTAACCAAACTGACATAAGCATATATAATCCTACTTAATAAGTTCCTTGTTTAAATTTTTTTCAAGCCCCATGGGGATTTTTATTTAATTTTTTAAAAACAATGGGGCAAAACATTTTTTTTTTTTTTATTTTTTTTTTTTTTAGTGAAGATGTTAACAAAATTTTGGGAAGATAGTTGACTAAAAAGTACCTAAATATTAAAAATCACGTGTTCCATTTAAAAAATGCACCATCGTGGGCCCTTTTTTTCGACACCCCTTTTAACCCAAAAATTTTTTTTTTGAAAATGCAGGGTTAAAGGTGGCGGGATGAAAATTTTTTTAGTTAATAATTAAAGAGCTACATAAGACGGGGGGTACTAAAGTTTTTTAAAAATTTTATATATATATATATATATATATATATATATATATATATATATATATATATATATATATATATATATATATATATATATATATATATATTTCAAACAGGTGCATAGATAGCAGGTTTCTCAAGCTAAAAAAGGGTAATTGTTATAAAATTTTTAAGTTTAAAATGTAAAAATTGGTTGTTTTTAAAAAATTAAGAAAACCTTTTTGACTAATTAAAATAAGCAACAAGGATTCGTCTAAAAAAAAATATATGCCCAAAAAATTTTCATAAAATAAATGCAATGGAAAATTAGAAGTTTATTGCTTTTTTCCCAAATAACAGCACTGTTTTTCGAAATAACAGTATTTTAAATAACAGCCCAGTATTTTCAAATAACGGCACTGTATTTCCGAATAACGGCACCGTTTTTTAAAAACCCCCTTTTTAAATAAGGCCCCTTTTTTTAAAATAACGGCACCTTTTTTTTAAAAACGGCCCCGTTTTTTTCAAATAACGGCACCTTTTTTTAAATAACGGCACCGTTTTTAAATAAGGGCCCCGTACTTTCAAATAACGGCCCCTTTTTTAAAAAACGGCACCTTTTTTTTAAAATAACAGCACTGTATTTTCAAATAACAGCCCTGTATTTTCAAATAACAGCCCTGTATTTTCAAATAACAGCCCTGTTTTCCAAAAAACAGCCCTTTTTTCCCAAATCGCTTTTTTTTTTAAATAACAGCACTGTATTTTTAAATAACAGCAAACCCCAAACCCTTTTGCAAAGTAGTACCATTTACATAATTTGCACAATATTACGCAAATGTTTCGTAGCTCTCGAGGCTTCTGGCAACTGGCTTGTGATTGGTTGAAGTCAAGAGGACTATAATTTATTCATATCAGATACGCTTTAGATATGTAATTGAGGCTTATCAACGTCCCGTGACCTTGGGGGGGCAACCTTTTATGTCGCGGGAGGGACATCTGTTCTATGACGTCATTGTGGTTTGTCTCTTTCTCTTTTAGGTGTTATCTTGTCTTCCTTCCTCCTTTTCCCGCGTTTTAGCGACCCAGACTCGTCTGGAGGGGAAAAGGAAAGGAAAAAAAAAAGAGAAGACCTGACATATAAAAACAGATGTCCCTTTTTCCGCGACAAAAAATTTCCCCCTGGCGTTTTGCCTCAATTTTCCCAAACCGGGTTTTGTCCCACCAAAATTTGGGAACCAAAGTTTTGGCCTACGCATTTTTAAATTTAATTTAAAACCTACATTTCCCTTAAAAAAAAAACAGTGCTGGAAAATTTTTAAAAAACAGGCTTATTTGGAAAAAACAAAGGGCTGTTATTTGAAAAAAAGAATATTATTTGAAAATACAGGGCTGTTATTTAAAATACGGGCCTTTTTAAAAAACGGGTTGTAAATTTAAAAAACGGTGCCGTTTTTAAAAAACGGTGCCGTTTTTTCGGGGCCGTTTATTTTAAAACGGTGCCTTTTTATTTAAATTTTAAAAACCCCTTATTTAAAAAAAGGTGCCGTTATTTGAAAATACGGTGCCGTTTTTAAAAAAAGGGGCCGTTTTTTGGAAATACGGGGCCGTTATTTTTAAAATACTGGGCTGTTATTTAAAATACTGTTTTTCGAAAAAAAGTGCTTTATTTGGAAATAAGCGAATAAACTCAATTTTCCATTTTCATTTATTTTTTTTGAAAATTTTTGGACATCTATTTTTTTAAAAATCCTTGTTGCTATTTTACCTAGTTAAAAAGGGTTTTAATTATAAAAAAAAATCAAATTTCCCTTTTAAACATAAATTTTGACCCCCCAACCCCTTTTTTTGCGAAACCTTTATCTATGCACCTGTTTCAAATATTATTTTAACCATATTATTTTTCTATAATGTGTGTGTGTGAAATATCGTAAAAATTTAAAGCTACATTCCTTAAACTTTTTTATATATATATATATATATATATATATATATATATATATATATATATATATATATATATATATATATATATATATATATGTAATCCGACTTTATTAAGCCAAAAACGCTACACTTCACGGGCATATGAAGCCCTTCACCTACTTAGGAAGCCCAAAATCGGGCTTAATAATTTTTCCCTGTATAACTCCTAAAATAACCTTTTGGGGGCATCTTACGAACCTCGAAATCATTTCAATATAGCGTCACATATCAAATTTCCTAATCGTTGACGGGTTTTTAAAGTAAATATAATGATGTTTTTAAAAAACGACTTTTAAAAAAATTTTTGGGCTTCGTAAGTATGTTTTTTTTCTCAAAATATAAAGTTTGTTGATCATAACTGCCACTAGTTAGCGCTTTTCGAAAATGTATATTATGAAGCAAAAAGGGGTTCTACGGTCAATACGAAGACCGAAAAGCCGACAACATTGCTTGGAATAAAAATAAGGTTTATTTCTTCTTTTTTTAAATTTTTGAAACTCTGTTTTTTGGGGTTAATGTTTATTTAATAATAATAATAATAATAATAAATCTTTTTAATTAACTTAAATTAACCATTAACCCAAAAAATATTAAATTAAAAATGGGGTTTTCAAGATTTCAGGAGTATGGATGACTTTATTTATTTATTTTTTTTTAAAATATTTTATTTAAAGGTTAGGTAAGATACTTATAAGTATTTTTTTTTTAAAATAGCGAAAAGACATAAAAGACTATATACAGGGTGTTACAAATTCGAGTGTATGCATGGGGATCTCCCTAAACCGAGGGACA